>APFE030935134.1:26891-79250 GCA_000404065.3 Pinus taeda | reverse complement strand
TCATGAAAGAATGAATGATCTTTTCCTCCTTTAATATAACTCCAAGTGACTTTTGGTTGATCCAAGTGACTTTTGGGTGATCTCTAAATCCAATGGCTGAAATAGATTTAGATCAATGGCTGAGATTAAATGCACATTTAAATCTCACTTTCTATTTTTTAATTCACCCACGTTAATAAAGACCCACTTAGTCATTTATTTCCAAAGTCACTTTTCCTTTCTAACTTTTCATTGACTTTATAAAAGTCACTTTAAAATTAGACTTAGTAACTTTATCACTTAAAGTCACTTTTAAATTAGATTTTAACTTTATAAAAATTATAAAGTCACTTTAGGAGAAAAATTAAAATCTTTTGGACACTTTTCCCTAGGCCAAAGATCAAAGCCTAAGGGAACCACTTGTCCTCCGGTACCAAATTTCAACAGGAGAGCGCTGTAATAATCCTACAAGATGAATTACCTCCCCTTTGTTCCTCTGACATGCCTTACACTCTTGTATGTTCCTCAGCACGTACCCCTTGAGGCCCTTCCATGTGAAGCGCTCCCTGATAGCCATGTATGTTTTCCTGAAACCATGGTGCCATAACAATGGCAAGTCATATGCTGCCTGAAGCACTCTCTCCCTCAACTGCGAATTGGGAACCATAAATATGCGCCCCTTGTAGTAAATGACCGCATCCATCACCCGGTAGCGCTTGTCTGCGTGGGTACCCTCCAGAATCTCGCATGCTCTCCTATCCTTAGTATGCTCCACCAATAACTAGGCCTTCAAATCATGGCAAATGCTCATGAGTGATAGGCCTGTGGGTCTCTGTGATAGGGCATGAGCCACCACATTGTGTTTCCCCCGCACATACTCTATGTCGAAATCATAGGCCTGCACCTTTCTGACCCATCTATGTTGTCTATCGTTGAGGCCCTACTGCCCCATGAAGTGACAAAAACTGTTGTGATCAGACTTCACCTGGAACCTGTTACCCACCAAATACTGTCGGAACTTGGCCAAGGCATGCATGATGGCCAGCATCTCCTTGTCATATATAGAATATGACCTCTCATGGGGTAAGAGCTTCCGACTCTCGAAAGTAATGGGGTGCCCATCCTGAGATAGTACTGCTCCAACTCCCTCCCTAGATGCATCACACTCCACGATGAAGGGCTGGGAGAAGTCCGGGAGTGCCAAAACTGGACAACTACTCATCACTTCCTTGAGGCGGTCAAAAGTTGTATGTGCTCCATCTGTCCCTGCGAAAGCCCCTCTCTTTGTCAAATCCATGAGGGGAGCGGCCAACTACGAAAATCCCTAGACGAACTTTAGGTAATATGTGCAGATGCCCAAGAAGCCCCTCAGCGCTATTACATCTCTAAGTATTGGCCAATCACGGATAGCTCATATCTTCTCCTCATGGACCTTCACCCCATTTGCGTCAATGCTATGCCCCAAGTAGAGCATCTCGATCAGGCCAAACTCACACTTGGACAGCTTGGCTTAGAATTGTTGTTCCTCCAACATACGCAACACCTCCTCCAATTACTAGAGATGCTCCTCCCAAATCTTGTTTATATCAAGATGTCATCAAAGAAAACCAATACAAACCTCCTCCACCACCTCCAGAACACATGGCTCAGACATGATTGAAAGGTAGCCAGGGCGTTGGTCAACCCAAATGGCATGACCAGGAACTCGAAGTGTCCATAACGGCATCGAAAAGTTGTCTTGGGGATGGCCTAATCCCTCACCCTAATCTGGTGGTACCCCGAACGTAGATCTATCTTAGAGAAGTACTTGGCTCCTCTAAGCTCATCCGTCAACTCATCAATGCGGGAAATGGGGTAACGATTCTTCAGTGTCTTCGTGTTGAGGGCTTGGTAGTCAATGCAAATGCGCAAGAGTCCATCCTTCTTCTTCACCAGCACCATTGAAGAAGCAAAGGGACTGGAACTTGGCCTGATGTGGACCAATGCCAACAGTTCCTTGATGGCCCTCTTAATCTCGTCCTTATAGGCCTTAGGATGCCTATAAGGGGTAGTGATCATCGCCTGCACACTCGGCTCCAGCTCGATGGTGTGCTCGAATCCCCTATCTGGTGGTTGCCCTGTTGGGATATCTCCAAATAACACTGAGTACCTATCCAACAAAGCCTGTATGTCTGGAGGTTGTGGCTGGGCCTGCCCTCCAATCTCTGAAACCCTCAACACCACTGCCCATGCTATGTCTCCATGTCACATATTTGCCTCCATCCTATGCATTGAGACTGTCTATGGTGGGTATGAAATTATGAATGCATGCCTCTAAGGACCACCGATTTGCCATCCGGGCCAGTGAACTCCATCTCCAGTTTCTTCCAATCAATGGTAACTCGCCCAAGAGAGTACAGCCACTGGACACCCATCACCACGTTGGTGTTTGGCACCTCAACCACAAAGAAATGGTCCGTCATAGAGTAGTTCCCCATAGCTACTGTCAAAGCAGGCACATACCGAGTGCATTGCATAGTATGGTCACCTAGTACCAAGATTGAAAAGCCCTCAAACTCAGTCGTGGTGAGGCCCCTCCTCTGAACCAACTGGGCATCTATGGAGTTGTGGGTCGCCCCACTATCAACTGAGACCGATACCTGTTGCCTCCGTATCGTGCCTCTGATCCTCAATGTCAAAAATTTGGGGGCCCCGCATAAAGAAGCAAGGACTCCCCCAGATGGGGTAAAGGATGCCCCCCTATGGAGGTGGTGGTGGTGGTGGTGGTCCCCTCTCTGCTGGACTCTCACCGTCTCCCATATCACACTCCTACTCCACCTCATCCTCCCGGTCACTATCTAAAAAGACCTCAATGTAATGTGCTTTGCCAACAGTGCACCGATGGCCTGGTGCCTAGGGCTCCTGACAAGTAAAGCACAATTTCCTCCTCCTGAGGTCCTTCCGTGTCTCATCATCCAGCTGGCCCCGTTCCTGGGTGGTTCTCTGAGGTGAGGATCTAGTGTCATTCCCCTTCTGGGAAAAGGTGTACGCGCAGGAAAGGGTGCTTGAGTCTTGGGGATGGCCCCCTATAAATCTCTGGTACACATAACTACTTCCTGCAGCGTGGAGGGTCTGCATGACTTCACCAGTCCACGCAGGGGCTCGAGTAAGCCCTCTATGAAGGTGTATATCCTCCTAGCATCTGACAGGTCCGACACCATCACTTAAACTCTCAGGAACTCTGAGATGTACTATTCTGGGTTGCCTATTTGGCAAAGTTGGGTTAGCTCCATGAAATGAGCCTCCAGATCCCTCTAGTCAAAAGTGCTCCACCACACTCCTTGTGAAATCCTCATATGAAGTCACATTGGCATGCCCCAAGGTGGCCAAGCCATGAAACCACCAGTCGTGGGCTTCCCCCTCCATGTGCAGCGTGGCCAAGCCATGAAACCACTAGTTGTGGACTTCCCCCTCCATGTGCAGCGTGGCCATCTTGATGGCTTCCATCTGTCATCCGGTTAAGCTGGAAATACATGTCCATATTCTCAACCCAGGCCTGACCAATGCACTTGGCAGTGCCATCAAATGTAGGGAAGTACATCCTCCTCATTGTCCTCTGCAACTCATAGCTTTGTGTGCCCTGTCCTCCATAACCCTTGTTCTTCTCATTCTGCTTGAGCTTGCAGAAATCTCTGAAATAGAGTGCTTCCCTGAAGTCTGCACCCATGGACTGCCATTATCTAAAGTGTTCTCCCATTTGTGAAGGGTCTTCGGTCCCCACTGGTTCAACCTATGCCACAAGCACGAAAGAGGGCAATGTGGCTTGAGTTGGCCCACTCGTTGATGGAGGTTGTGCTGCAAGTGAAGGGTGTCGAATTGTTGAGAGGCCCCCGAAGTTTCCCCAAATAGGGAAACCCTAGGGGTGGTTCTCTCCCGGTTCTGCATTTTAATCTCTTCAAGCATCTCCTTCTACCCCTTTGCTAGATCATTCAAAGCCTTCAAGAGGCTATCAAAAGCCACCTCCTCCCTGTTCTTGGGCTCTCCCATGTCTTCCTCTGCTATTACTGCCTTTCCCCTATCCTCATTGTCTGGAGTGATCTCCAACTCTCTTTCTCTGCTTCGGTACCTCTGCCTCCTATTTGTAATATTTTGTTGGTCCCCTTCTCTCATAGGAGAAACTCCCCATAGCTGAGCTAAGACCTAGGCTCTGATACCATTGTAATGTTCCTAAATAGGAAATTAAGTGATAAACAGAGCAAGTAGACAATCCAGCAATTAGAAATGCGAAATAAACATCATACACCTATGAAAACGCTGGAAATAGAGAACTCTTGAGCCATTTTATTAAATCATCAAGGGCAAATACAACAGTGAATGGAATGGTGCACCTGGGCTTGTCTCCAAGGACAAGCGTGACAAAACCCAGGTGAGCAAATGTTGATCTGAGGGCTGACCAACTATTGCTTTAGAACTGATCTGTGCTACCCAGAAACTATGTTATCCGTTGAAACAAAAAAAGGATGGAATCACTGCTTCCTGTGCTTAGAAAATTGTAAAACTTTAGCTCCTGGATCCTTAGCAAAAACCCGCCAAAACCCAAGAAGGGTTTGGCCTAGTTCAGACTTCAGAAATTTGACCCCCAAAGAGCCCGTCCTCTACTTAAACTAGCAAACTCAGCCTGTTTGAATGAAGTTGGGAAATCTCTCCAAAACTGGCTCAAATCACCGAGATGAGACTCTCTATGAATTTCCTTCCTTCCCAAATGTGATTCCGGTGTTGTGGCTCTCTTCCTCAAGACCCACATGATGCCCAGTTTGGCCCTCTGCGCAATCCTTGAAGGATGAGTTTCGAACTGACTAATTGTTGCACCCACCTGCGCCAAAACTACTCGCAAGTGTTGACCTCCTAATGTCCTTCAACTCTCCATGTTCCTCACGCTAGTGCTGGCCCAACAAAGTTCTATCCACAACTGTGTGTTCCCTTCTCTGCTGGCCCGAAAATATGCATTATTGGTTTGTGGCTAAATGTGTTGGCTATGAATCCTCCCTAGTGCTCCTCAAGGTGCTATGAAACTGCCTTTCTAAGGTGGCACTCGTAGTCCCCCGAAGGTAACGTTGAATATCCCGCTTGAGAAATTTGTGGCTAAGCAACCAGTTGACTCAGCTAAGCAGCTCAAGCAAACAGTCAAGTGATTTTTGATATGCAAGAATGAATGAATCCCCAAGTGAGGAGCTCTTCCTCCTTATGACTTCGTGGGCCTCCCTTTGCCTCATGTGGGCACCTCCAACGGCCATACGATTTTCCTCCAAGGCAATTCGAATTGCCCAATGCATTTTCCCACGTGGGTGGCCCCCACCTTCCACTAGCAAATTAATTTGGCCTTCATTTCTCCTAAGTCCTAAATCGAAACTGCTTGGGTCCTTTTTCTTAACAAAATTTGTACAAAATTATGGAGAGACAACCTGTTACAAATTCAATTGGGAAGGGACATGACAGATTAGCCTTGAATTTTGATTTTTATTATCAACTCCTTGTCCTCTTTTCTCTATTCCTTGTTATTCTTCGTATGGCTAGAAGAAGTTGATCCTTGATGCTCAGATCAAATTGAGATTGAGAGGAGGGCGAATGTCACAAATATATAGTGATCCATAGGCCAAAAGGATGCCTTGAATAGTTGGGTCGACTTGGACATCTTGTGGTGTCAAAACTAAATTCAAAATTTAAGCTTTTCTCTTGTTAAATACATGAATAATTTAATTTTTCTTTTGAGCATGAAGAACATGCTTTACATAAATATCAAAAATATATTATGAAGACCAAACATAACTACAAACTTCAACACTCCCTCTTAGCTAGGGAGGTATTCATGATGATTATCAAGATGATCTCAAGTTGACAAATTCTCTAAGGGAAGATCAAGATTAAGATAAGCACCATCGTCATAATCAAAATCACCAGCATCAACCATACATAGTCATGGTTCACCATCAAACAACTATAGACATAGTCTAGGTGAAACACCAAAGGCCTCATCAATGATAAACAAGCTCACTCTAGAAAGAGATCTGAGCGTGATGCTGGGAGGCTCCTTCTCATCTAAGCGGCCTCTAGGACTATTCTCCAGCCAAGGTCAAACTGACACAGGGAGAATATCATTTTTCAAACCATTCTTCAAACCAAAGTCAAAGTGACACAAGGAGAGTGTCTTCTACTAGACCATTCTCCAACCAAGGTCAAAGTGAAACAGGAAGAATGTCAGTCTGTCAAATCATTCTTCAACTAAGGTCATAAAGACACGAGAAGAATGTCAGTCCATAATGTTATTTAATATGCGAAACCACTCTCTAGCCAAGGTCGTAATGACACAGGAGAATATCATACCATCCTCCAACCAAGGTCGAGAAGACACAGGGAAAATGTTTATTCATAGTGGTGTCTTATCATCTCTCTTTGTTAATGAGAGATGCAATCTCCACAAGTCCAAGATTGTCCCTCAAATACACAAACTTTGCTCTAGATAGAGGCTTCGTAGGAATATCAGTTATTTGCTCATCAATGGAGATATACTGGAGCTTCACAGCTCTCTTCAACACCATGTCTCAAAGGAAGTGGTACTAGATCCCAATGTGCTTTGGCCTATCATCATGGTCATCATCAGCACTCGATCAAAATAATCCTGCAAGTAACCTTTGAATTCATACCACTTCTCAACTTACCAATCCAACCATAATATACTCTGCCTCTGCCATAATGAGTGTGACAATGACTGCTTCATGCTGAAGCAACAAATTCTTTTGTCTTCATCACTCTCAACCCAAACTAAATCTGCAATTGTACTTCTCAAATCATTCATGACCAATTGTACCATGTTGGTACTCCAACACATGTTGAGCAACATTATCTTGAACAAATCGGCTCCCTTCATCAAATCATCACAGTTGCTTTTCGATCACCTTGACTGGGTGTTCCTTCTCAAACTCAAACATATTTTGTTGTGGTAATCAAGTCTGCTCCCTCTGCCACTGATGTCATTGAAGTGCATTAGCTATCAAAAATCCCTCATATCAAATCCAAAAGTCAACTCCCTCTAAAGCTAAATACAAGGGTTCCTTGACTTCTCATAAGCAAATATTATGGTCAATGTGACTTCCTCTAAAACATGAGCTCCTTTGTTTTCTATAGTAGACAAATCATAGAGGATCAACCTTGATCCACCAATCCATGTGTATCAAATTTGAGGGGCATGCACAAAGCCTTCTTTCTACTTAAAAGTATAAGACTTCTTCATGTACCTCACAAGCTTGAGATAGCTCATATGTACACATCTTCTTTCATCGAGGAAGATGATCTCCACATCTAACTAATGTAATTTTCAATGTAAATCATAAATAAATTTTAACATAAGTGTACTTGACAAGATGTTCCTTCATAGCCTTCTCCCTGTTACTGAGGCAATCCTTTCCTTTATACTTCTAGCCATTTCATCTCACTCACTTCTAGTCGACATCGAACATAGATCAAGACATACTTCAATCTTTGTTGATCTATCTGCTCCCTCTGAGCTTGGATCTCATCTAATATAATATCTCTCAACATAAACCATGATTCTGGAAAAATCCTCTTGTCACATGCTTTGCTTCGTTCTTTTATTTCTTCCATCTCCTAATAGAGCATTGGAAACCTTCAACATATACCTGCAATCCTCACTAGGAGGCCATTGAAGAAAAATTATAACCATGAAAAAGAGGCTGCTAGTAAAAACAATAATCAAAGAAGAAATATATAAAGGAACTTATCTTTCGGAAAAAAAAAATGCCAGCTCCCTCTTGATCTAATCCTTCTTGCAACTAGGTTCTTATGATGTCATTCCTTCCTTTCACGAGCTAGGGTTACTTCTTTCAATAGAAACGTTGATCTAGATCTATATCTGGGGGTTTTATCCACAAATCCTAGGGCTTATCATGAATTCTAGATTTCTAGGGTTCACAAATCAGTTCTAAGAAGGGCTCATAGTATAAGAGTTATGACTTCTCTTTTTATGTGAGAGACCCCTTTAACTCCCTCTGGTTCCTAGACTACCTACAACAATTCTAGTAAAAGAAGTGATTAGTTGCTAAAGCTTTTTGTAGTGTCATTCTTAGATTTCTTCTGATGAGGATGTTCATCATCATTGCCCTTCCTCTTCTTATCATTCAATGCTTCGGGACAATTATTTCTATAATGTCCAAATTTGTGACATCCAAAGCATTGGACTTTTCACAAGTCTCTCTTTCCTCGTGAATTGGTTCTTCTACCTACATTTTTATTTTGAGAGCCAAATTTCTTCTTTCCATTACTCCTAGATCTTGCAGCAAAAGCTTGAGATTCTCCTTCATCGGGACTTTGGATCTTTCCTTCAGCTATAAACCTAGATTCATCTTGAGTGCAAGAGGTCCACAATTCTTCAAAGCTTGGTGTATCCTTTCTAGCACATATGTCAGCGTCAAATGCATCCCATACATCTGGTAGACCATTGATTGTTGTAGTGATCAATTCAGATTCAAAAATCACTTCACCAATGCTTTGGAGCTGATCTCTTATGTGTGCTATATTCATGAAGTAAGAGGCCATAGGTTCATCTTCTGACATCTTAGTATCACGGAGTTGATTCCTTTATGACATCTTAGTATCACGGAGTTGATTCCTTTATGACATCTTTGACCAATGTTGTTGATTGAGTACAAATTAATAAGAGCATCATAGACACCCTTTGATGTAGCCAATTCTGAAAGAAATGGGATTAAATGGTCCTTGAGAGATTCAGATAGAATTCTTTTAGCCTTGATCTCACCCTCTCTAAATTTTGCTTTCTGTTCATCGTCATCTTCATCTGGTTGAGGTACTTTTCCTTGGACATATTGCAAAACATCATGTTCTTCTAGTACAAGATCAATTTTCTTCTTCCATGCTTTGATGTTAGATCATCCTTCAAGTTTGTTTCCTTCTTTGCAAGTGGGAGCCATTTGCTCAGAAATATTGGGCATAGAGATAAGAAACTTCTTCCTTGAAAGAGATTCAGCAAGGTGTGATCTTCAACCTTCTTTCTTCACCAAAACTCTGATACCATGTTGAAAAATCAAGTGCAATGAAGACTAGCACTAATTTCTGAACATGATAATTACTTCTGATGAGTTATAAGTCTTCTTTTAGCATCTACAACTTCTTCATCAAGAAATTATACTTTAGAAACTCAACCATACAAGAACTAGAAAATTGGAGATCACAATGCACAAAATCAAAACGTTTACCCTAGGAAAACCCACTTGGGGTAAAAACCAAACAATTATTTCCTTAGAGAATCAAATTCAACAAGAGATATCAAAGTCAAGAGTATGGACAAACTAACTAGCAAAGACATCCACTAAGAGTCCAAGTCAAGCCCTCCTTAGTATGCCCTAGTCAACTTGGTCAAGGGTCTGTAACAGAGATCTAACCTTTGGCCCTTTTTCAGAGAATATGCCACAAGAATCTCATTATTTTTCCATAGATAATACCACAGGGAACTCGGCTCTTTTCCGCAGGGACTACCACTAGGAACTCAGCCCTTTTCCACAGATACTACCACTAGGAACTTGGCCCTTTTCCACAGAGACTAACCACAGGGATCTCGAGCCTTTTCCATAGAGATTAACCACAGAGACTAGGCCTATATAACAGTGAGATATCACAGAGAATATCACAAAATATTCAGCCTGATCCACAGGCCTTTTTACAGAGGTTAGTCTTGAATTTTGATGTCTATTACCAGCTCCTTTTCCTCTTTGCTTTTCTCTTGCCATCCTTCGTATGGCTAGAAGAAGTTGATCCTTGATGCTCAGATCGAATTGAGTTTGAGAGAATGAGTGTCACAAATATATAGTGATTCATAGGACGAAAGGGTGCCTTGAATAGCTGGGCCGACTTGGACACCTTTTGGTGTCAAAACTAATTTCAAAATTTAAGCTTTTCTCTTGATAAATACATGAATAATTTAATTTTTCTTTTGAGCTTGAAGAACATGCTTTACATAAATATCAAAAATATATTTATGAAGACTGACCATAGCTACAAACTTTCACACCATCATCATCCAACAGGTTATTATGGATCCTAGTGCAATGTCATGAATCTCGAGGCATGTTACACTGATCACAATGTAGGGCACCCATTTATAGCAGTGGGTCTAGCCACAATACACGTTATTAGGTGATGCACACCTAGCATTCTATTCTAACAACATCAAAAAACAAGTTAATTTTTACAAATTGTTTTTGTTTTACCATGGGAGGACACTAGTACCCCTATTACACGTGACAATTTCAAAGAAAATAGGCATTTTTTAGATCACTTGGTTAGAGATAGGTAAAAATGATTGGTAATTTATAGAAAATGAAGGGGAACTTCATGTACTAACCCTCCAATTCATCTATGATAATATAAAAAGTCTTTCAACATTTAACTTCCATGCCCTTCAACTTCAGCCCATTTTTTTGCTTTATTGAACTTACGTTTACATTGTTCTTCAATTTCCTTGACCTCGTTGAATGACACATGATAAGCCAATCATGAGCAAGAAACATCCTTTTCTATGAGTGACATGAAAGTGAAAACAGAAAAATTTGAAGTGTTAAGAGTAGTTGGGATGTGGAGTATGCTAACTCCACAAGTATGACTTGGCCCAAGTCTTGATAACATCATGAGGCAATCATGATGTTATCTAAGAGGCAATCATGTCCCTTGCGGTAGAAAGAAGTAGAAGGTAAAATCGTTAGTGTTATGAGATGTTATTAGATCATACTTTAATATTTACCATGTTCACTGCTAGGTTAGAATATGTCTAACTATCAATCCCATACATAAGAACATAACCATTTATGATGAATCATGAAAGCATAGTGCATCCATGAACTCAGTGTAAAGTTGAATAGAGTAGATGTGCCATGGCTGAGGCACCTGAGAGTGATGTAAGGTACAATTATCATGAAACTGAAGGAAAAGAAAGAGAATGTATGTATCTGAATGGCATGAGCAAGAATCTCACGCGACCTAGAACACACCATGCTGACTAACTGGGTAGCTCTAGGATTGTTACCACCAAAGTAGCAATAGGTAGTATTGATGAATTAAAGGGGAGTGAATGATTTGACAGAGCATGTGTTTTGAACGGATGTATTAGGATAATATCAACAAACAAATATGTCAGCATTTAGTACATAATGTAAACAAATATAAATAATAAATACAATGGTAGATAGTGTGAGGGAAATAAGGTGACTCATAGGTATGCAAGGTGCCCCTAGAACAAGAAAAGATGTTTCTATTGTACCACGAAAGTCAGAGAAAGTATGAAAAGGATCCTAACAATAATTGCAAGGAAGTTTTATCAGATGTATTAGGCCATTAAAGATATCTTCTAAATCTCCATGACAGGCCAACCTTCATCACCTAGAAAAATTTGAACATCACTTGACAAAAAAAATTGGTCAAGCAATGATTAGAGAATGACAAAAAAAAGTGGTCAAGCAATGATTAGAGAATGATAAGAACGGTAGCTAAGTGGAGGAGTAATAGCAAAGCTGGAGGATCTTGACAAGAGGATGATTGATGTGATATATGAACTCAAATGAGAATTAAGGAGGGGATTTTACATGGTAAGGGATCAAATTAGGGATCCAAGAGAAAGTATATTAGCAAAATATATTAATGTGATGCAAGAGGAGAGGGTCATTGTAGCAAAAAAATGGCCAAGGTGGGCAACAGACCATTCATGATCCTGATTTTGCATGGAATCTTCCTATAGGAGAGAGTAGGACAAGGGATGGGATTAGGGATGAAATGTGATGTAATGAGCAACATGGGTGTGGTACCAAGGTCAGCAACAAACCAGATGTGAGTATGAAATTTCAGTGCTATGGCCTATCACAATGTGATATCAATTTCATATAATAAGCAAAACTTGTAAGAGACATAAAACAGGTAAAATTTTAACAAGGAAAGATCAATTTGAAATTAGGTCAAACAGCCAACCTGCGCTACTTTGACACACGTAGTTAAAAAAAAATGGACAGTGTATTACCTTTTTGTTACTGCTTTGGCATCCATCCATAACTCGTGGACATCCAAGAATCCTTGCAAATGAAGTGTGAATCATAACAGGATTATACTATTAAGCATCAAGCACATATGAAAAACAATATTAGCATAGGATTTAAACACAAAATAACCAAATCCATAATGAAATAAAATTATACATGATGTGCCATGCCTTAAATCTTCCAATGCAGAAAGAAAGAAACAGCACTACATATTTTTTGAACAAAACTCTCCTTAGACCAAAGAATAAAAGACCCTAACACTATGCAAAAATAATATAATAAACATTGATACTATAAACTTTAGCAATACTTTGTCTCATAACACTTATCCCAGAGGTACGAAGGAAGAAATCATACGACTATACAAACTTCACATACATGCCTTAGATGAATTTTAATTCCAGCTACTCACAAGTTGCTTTTCGGGTGCACGTGGAAGCGCAGTTTTCAACTTACTGCGAATAATAGCAGGTTCAGTGCCATTTATAACCTATACATGAGAAAAAGAAATTATCAATTTCAAAATTCTTCAGAAATATAAATTGATGAATGGTCAAACATTGCAGATTTAACCTGGCAAAAACTTACTCTTCTACAGAGATATCACATGAAAGAGTTCCCATATTAAACAAACAATCTCAACTAAGTGGTGTGTAATACTGCTCTTTAGCAAAGATGAAGCAACAATCAAAAATAAACATGTCCATAAAACATATCAAAATTAAAGTTCCTTAACGGACAGTATCACAAAATCAATATAACGAGGGGTGGCTGTGAAAAAATTGAAGAAAATTAGACTAAACATAAGAATATAAAAGGAAACAAGACTATATCCACCACATAACAAAAAAAAAAAAACTGAAATTGTCACTTCTGTGAATTCTGAAGTTGACCATATAAAGTTAACTCCAACAGGTCAGTAGAATAACTTGGAAGCATATTGAAGGCTAAGTGCTAAAGAAGACATTACATTATTGACTACGCAGTCTCGAGTTGACAAAGTCAAAGTGCAATCTGACAAACCAAAATACCAAAATTCACTCAAAGAGTTCAAAAAATATCAAATCACTGAAAGGATGAAGTACTTGTTGACTGCTGAGTTGTACTTTGCAGATATTATAAAGACTCCATTGGCCTGAGACAGAGTATACATCAAAAAAATTCAGAATCCAAAAGTCAGCAGAGCGTTCTAGCCCCTTTCTCTCTCCCCTCCCTTCTCTAGTTTTCAAATTCTGGAACCCTGTGGGGAATTGTAAAAATGTCACTAGCATGATGAATAAAGCATTGTAACAGACCTAAGAGACTTGGAACTCGATCAGGAAGTGAGTACACCCTAGAGTGTTTTTTTATTATTCTCGCTTTTCAGCGATGAATAACTAGCTGAGCTTTTCACTCACATATACATCTAAAGTTGAGGTGACGGCTTGAAGATCAAGCCTTGGGTCCATCTTAGTGTCTATGGTCGATGTATATTACCATGCTAGGTCATCTATAAAGTTTCCCGGAATTTGACTAAGTCTAGATAGGATTTTTTAATAATTAAAACTTTCTCGCAGGAAGGGTTTCTTTAGTTAATTCTTATGTAGTCCATAGGGTCTTGGATAGACGGTGATCGGGTGCTCTGTTAAGGCACTCCTTGATGTGAAGTCACCAGTTCAATTCCCCGCCCCGATCGCGGTGATATATTGGACATGATGAAGATGTAGTGCTGCCAAGCTTACAAAAAAAAATCTTATGTAAAATAAATGTAAATAAGTGCTACCAAAAGATGTTGAGGGTGTAAGAGTACTCAAAATTCATCCTCTCCACCTCAACATTCTTCTAGGACACACTTTGGGGGCCAAAAAAATCACTTCTAACCACTCAAAACCCATTTTTCCTAAGTTTAATGGATAAAGTGGCATAAAAAATAAAAATAAAAAATAAGTGGTGGAAAAATTAAATATTTCCACAAGTCAAAAAGGTGGAAATGACATGGAAAAGATAAGTGAAGTCAAAGGCCAAGTTGATGATGAGTTGGAGGCCACCTTGGAGGTTCAAATTCTGAGACAAAAATAGCCAAGTCAAACAAGCACTAAAAGGGCCCACCAGTTACCAAGCAAACAGAGGTAAAAGAGGCCTCATGAATTGCTTAAGTTATGAAATAAATTTGATTTGAAATATTGTATAAGGTTTAAAATTTAGAAAAGTGAGTGGGGAATGGGCCCCACCTCAGTACCTCCCCCTTGCTCCCTGTACATCCATCTGCATGAAGAGATTTACGCATAGCAGGGAAGCGATTCACGCACAGCAAGCTCGATTTCATGCCACGGATTTGGTGGGCAGGTGAGGATTACATTTCCAGATTTTACTGGAATTAATTCGCAGCTCTCCACTCTATGTTCCACTTTTCCACAATAGCTACACGTTGCCCAGCTAGCAGATATACACACAAGCCTGTACACATGTTTTATGAGGGGATTTATCAAAGCAGTCTAGCACAGAATTGGAGGGAGCTTGCCTCCCCTTCACCCCATTCGAACCACACTTGGCATCCAGAGAAAATATGCACATGAGGAGAAGGAGATATGCTGGCCAACAAGGCATTATACTCAGAAAATTTGTGGACACCTACAGCCAGTCAACTTGACACTTGGGCAGCTCGATCTCACCTGAAGATTGCACTCACACATGGAGAATTCAACCCACATCGGGATTCACTCCCAATTTTTTATAAATAAACTAGCAGATCTCCCATTTGCTCATGGTTGGAAGCTTGATGCTTGTTGTTACTCTTGAAGCTCCCATTTATTCTGTTTATGCTTTTCAATCTTTGTTAATATGTTGTAGAGGCTTCTTGTTATCATACTTAATACTTATGTGAAGGCTTAGTAATGAAACACTAGTCTTCCAAGAGTAAAGCAATGTGCAGAGGATCTCCCTCTTGTTCTATTTGTCATTTATTTTTGCAATTGTTGCCCATCTTCTATCAGATCAGATTTAAGTTGTAGATTGAAAGTACAATTCAGTCAAAAAAAAACACCTTCATATTAGGATTGATGAGTGGCACCCATGGCTCTCTAAGACTAGTTTCCACATCACATATCCAACAAACACTCAGGTTAAATGTATCAAATTAGTTCCTTTTATCCTTGAGTGCACAATCAAATGGAGGTATCAAACTAGTTCTTTCATCCATTAGATAGTTGGATGTGGTAAACTAGCCCTTTCTCCCATAGAACCTAACCAAGGTAGTCGATTATAACAAACTAGTTCTATCATTTCACACAATATTTCTGAACTCCATTAGCCCATTAGGTTGATAGGCATTGGTCCCATATGATCCCATTTCCTTGTTCCCTTCTTCATTTGCTTTCTTTCCCATTTCCATTTCCTTCCATATATTACAACCTTTGTTTTGTTAAGCCTGACTCTTCAAACTTCATCTTGAACCTCCATCCATAGACTTAACAATCTTATTTTAGGGAATGCCGCCTTGTGTTGGGGGAGAGCCAACCCAAAGCATGAGGAAGCATTGTTGAAGTGATAGAGTGAAACTTCCTGAGCTACACAAAGCTATCGCTTTGGTGCTTGGGCTTCTACACTTTTGTGAGTGCTAGATTTTGTTGTCACAAATAGTACCAAGTTGTTTAGGTTAGAAACATCGACAATCAAACACCATTAAGTCTTAGCAAAGCATCCAACTATTATGGATGACTTCACAATCACTGCAGTCAGTGGTCAGTATAAACATTATTGCCCACAATAGGAACACTGTTGTTGGACATACCTTCTCTTTCCCGTGATACAAACAATTGTACTAAATCTTAAAGTAGCTAAAGGAATGTATAGTTAAAAGAATTAAGTTTCCTAGAAAGAGAGTCACAAGGGTAGATTCACCAATTAAGAGTATAAATTCACCATGAAAAAAGGGTGAAGATCCAATTTTTCCATTACAACTGCAAAAGAATTAAAACCTTCCAAGCAATGGTTAAGAGAGCATGTCGTGTTTCTACTAGGGAGACCATCTACATAAAATAGCATTCCAAAAATCTAAAAGGGTTGCACCATAGTTGATAAGCGTGGTTGTAAGAGTTGATCGCCAAAAGATCCATCAGATCATTGTCAAACATTATTGAAAATATTGTGAGCAGAAACTAGGAGAATAGTCAAGACATGAGCAAAAAAAACGTCAAAGATTAACATACCTCGAAGATCACATCCCCACCTGACATTACATTTTGAAAGCAAGATGAATGATATTTTTCAATAGTCCAATAAGCTTGGTTACACATAAGATCAAACTAGGATAGACTGAACCTTCAACAATTTTGTTTAGCACTTTGAAGACCGTACTACCTCATTTGTAACCATCACAACACTAAGAACAAAGAATTAGGTGCAGACATTACATTCAAGAACAAATATGAACCTTTTCCAAATTATGCTTTATGATTAGAGTATCCACGACAGGATAGACAATGTAACACACATAAAGTACATATAATAACAATAATAATAATTTCCAATGGGCACATCTAAAATACATGTATATTCACATATGTGACCATTCAATGTATATTTATACACAATATCACATGCTATTGCAATCAATTGCATGTTTATTATGTGATATTCCCACTTAGCAATATTGCTAAGGGAAATATCAATCTTGCCCAATTTTGTCTTATTTCATGCTTGCACTTAGAAAATGTGGGTTCAAAGGTCCCACATGAGTTTTGGGATTAAGTGAGGGCCCAAACATTAGGAAGGAAGGCAAATATTCCGGCTCTAGTGGAGCGTGGGGGCCAACACATGGAGAATTGCGGCCCACATGTGGAAGACACTCTCATTGGAGCGAAGTTGGTGGGGAAAGTCGAGTTGGGCCCACATCCGCATCTTGGAGGCTCTTTGATAAATAGAGCAAGAAGCACTCATTTTGGGCATTCATTCATCTATTCAAAAATTGTGTCTTTGACAAAGCATGCTTGAGCGGAAGCCAAGCCTACCATGCTTTTTAGCACACAAGTGTCTATGAGCAAAGATCTCAACCCCTGCGTTGGTGGACTTCGAGTGCCAACCCAAGGAGGGAGTCCTACCTATACTAGTTCGTACCAACAGCAGGGAGTGTGAGTTTGTGGAGAGGATTGGCAGCAACAACACAGGGACTACACAGTTCTTGGAGGAGGCATGCTTGGAGGTTGAGGAGTGAAGGGAGTTAGGGGCTGAAACTTGAGGTGGAGTCTGAGGAAGTGTGGTGGGGGTTTTTCCAGCACTTTGGCGAAGCAGCAGATGCAGCATTTGCTACAGGTTATATCTTCTACTTGTGGGGGAGGGCCAAGCATTTGGGGGTCAATTTTGGAGCGTCAAAACTAGGACAAGCCCTTTCTAGATATTTTTGAGTTTATTGAGGAGAGACCAAGATTAATTTGGCAGAATTTATGGGCAGATCTGAGGGGTCAAATAGGGGCACCAACTCAACCAGCAGCTACATTCTCTAGGGGAAAATTGGGCCAAAATTCCAAGGTCAATATTTGGCCAATTCCTTCATGGGTTTTTGTTGGTTGATTGTTGGAGAGCCCGGGATTAATTTCCCGGAATTTTCTAAGCATCTGAGAAGGCCCTAGTAGCAGTTCTTTGCAGCCAGCAACATATTTTCTAGGTAGTTTCAGCGTAGAGCCAAGAGAGAGAAGCAACAGATTTGAGAGGGATTTCTTATTGTTCATTTGGGCTTAGCTAGCTTGCCTTGAGCAAGCCCAAGTGCACTCTTTCCAGCACCACATTGTACCCTCTTATTTATTAATAAAATGGCTCAAATCAGCACAGTTCATGGAGATTTCTTCTTGTTAAATGTGCTGAAATTTTTTGTGTGTGTTTCTACTATGTTTGCTTTGTTTAACATTGAATATTTCCATTAGGAATATTACATATTATCAATTATATATTTGTTTATCCATATGGGCTCTTTTATGTCATCCTTCTTATGTTCGATATCTGTCCACAAACGAACTACTGTTAATTACAATTATATAATTATTCCTTGTATTTACTGGTAACAATATTGTGTTATGGTAGGCTAGCAAGAAACCAAAAGGCTTCATTATCTACAAGCTTTGCCCCATATTACATATTACCTAAGTTGCATTGAAACGGATACGGGAACAGATACAGATATGGGGTTTGAAATGGATACGACAAATTTTCAAGAAATTTGGATATGATACGACAAGGAAACGACAGATATATTATATATATATATTTATATATTATTATATATATAATATATATGATAAAATAAAATTTTCATATTAATCATTAATCTTTTAGTCTTTAGAATTTAAACTCTATATTAAAAAGACATAATCATCATCATCAATTCAACATAAACAAATCATCATCATCAATTCAGTATAAACATTGTCATCATCATCATCATCATCATCAATGATTATTATAACGTTCAAGTTGGCACCTTTGATTAAAATGTCTATACCCACTCACACTTTAAAGGAATATGAGATTGTTTTTAGAGTCACATCATACTTCATGAAATTATATATTTTTCTAATGAATTTGACAGTGCTAACACAGAGGCAACATAGTGAATTTGACTTTATAAATAGTATATTGCACAGTATCTTGGTCTATCCTCTAAAGGAGTCATGACATAGAATATTGTTTAGTATCACCGAATATAATGTAAATTTAATCATTGTAAATAACAGCGTCTATATATTATAAATTGGACTGTATTCCAGTAACTACAACATGAGATGCTCTGAAATTCATAGAAGGAAGTAAGTTGGATTTATTTATTCACAACCTAAGATCATATGACTAAGAATCAAGATGTCACAATTTAAGCAATTAAATATTGTGAAGTATGATACTAGTAAAGAAATGCTAAGAAATTTAACCTAACGCAAAGAAATTGCTTCCACCATCCAACTTTGTGGGTAACAACTTTCCTTCTTGATTTCATAGATACCTTATGAGTTTCCATTCCAAATTCCATGTTCCATCCTTTAGATCTAGCATTGTTGAAAACTTGTTGGCAAATATCTCTATCATGTCATGCATCCTTTTTCAAAATAAATGTTCACTTTCAGATGAGTTGTGTAATCAGTTGATATAAGGTCTGCAAAGAATTCAGCTGCATTTAGATGCTTTGGACAAACAAACCTGGAGAATATTCTTGCAATAAAGTGCCTAGAACATTGGAAACTTGGAAAAGCATCCATATTTTCTGGAAACGTGTCCAAATTTTATGCAAACGTATCAAATTTTATGCAAACGTATCAAATTTTCTTGAAACTCCTTTGAAACGTTTCTGATCTCAGGCTAGCCATTTCCAAAAAAGTGAAACGTGGAGAAAACGTTTCCATGTTGTTTCGTACGTGTTTCCGAATCCGAAACGCTAAATGGTGTTTCCAAGAGTTGGGGGGAAACTTAGCATATTACTCAATAAGTAATATAATAACAATAAACAAATATCACAGTACAAAGACAAAAATAAATCAATAAAAATAATAATAATAAAATGTTTATCTAATAAAAGGAAAAACATTAAAAATAAGATAGGTTTATGGGAGAAGAAAAATCTAAGATAACGAAATAATTACATAATGACAAGTGAATCCTAGGGATCAATATTTTTATCATCATTGAGTTCTATACAAGATAGGAGAAAAGGGCATCTTTTTTGCATGGGAAATTGAGGACAATGCTAAGAAGAGTTGGCAAAGTAGTGGATTAAGGGCTCGTGGATGACCTGCTACTAAGAGAACTAGAGTAGCAAGGTCTATCGTTGAGTGGAGAGTTTTTCCCTACATATTTGTTGTAGTTAGCAAAATCGAGTCTGAAGCGCATCGGATCTATGTAACCATTGTGCAAGTAAGCAATTCTTGGCAACCATCAAATAAGTCATTTTCTTATCAGGAAATAATTCAACTTCTATTGTTATATAATTTAATTATGAATCTTTAGAAAATTCGATATTTACATATGATATCAGAATTATGGTTCTACCCCTAAGGAGCTATGGACCTTTCTAAAAAAGAGATTTAAGAAAACATGTTTGTATAGATCTATATGCATACAAAAATCTACTTTGCATCTAAAATAAATAAAATTAAAAACTATAAAAATAAAAAATAAAAATATTATATATATATATATATATGAATGATTAGATTGCACAACACATACACATTTGTTATAAGATCTAGTATATAAATATGATTTCGAAATGAAGATATAGAGAGAGAGAACTAGAAAACACAAATTTACCACCCCCTCCAATCACCAATGGAAATGAAAATAGATCTGAAATATATGTGTGTGTGTGTGTGTTGTTCGAAGAAAATATATTATTATTTCATTGTTGGAATACTGGCCGGGGGGGCGGGGGGGGGCTGTGAATCAGTATTCCTTTTCAATTGTTACTTTTACCAGTTAGGTGACTTATATTTAGAACACAAAATGAACAATAAGAATAAATGTTTTTATTAATTTCCTCAATAAATCAAGTACAATATATGTAGGGCTCCAACCCTAGATGAAGACACCAATCTTCAATCTCCCAGGCTCCAACCTGTGTTTGCCAAGCACCAACTTGGACTTCCAAGGCTCCAACCTTGTCAATTTTGAGGCACCAACCTCAAGGGATCCAACCCTATATTTGGTTCAGGCTCCGACCTGGTTTCTTGAGGACTTCGATCCTCTAGGGGTCCAACCCTATCCTCCAAGGCACCAACCTTGTCTTTTCAAGGCTCCAACTCTTGCTTTACTTCATCAAGATATATTTAGTTGTACTTCACGGCTCCCAATGTCTTTTTCACTAAGCCCTGTCAATCTTCAGCAGTACCTTCACTTAGTCTCACGTTACTTCATCAATGACAACCTTGTCTTCTTAAAAGGTGTTGCCACTTCTCTTCATGTCACCCAAACAAAGATCTCCAAGGTTACCTCATGATGTCATCAGCAATGCATCATGGTCTTCAATGTTATCTTCAAGACAATTCACCAAACTGTCTTCAATCAGTTGTCCCAATCAATGTCTTCAATAGGTGCTCCAAGAGTGTCTTCACAAGGTGCTCCAAATGATGTTAATGGCCTACTCCTTCAACTGAGGTTTGATACTCAAGGTTGTCTTTTCAACGATGAAGGCTTCAATACTTTAGATTTAATCTTCAACCAAACCTCCACAAGTCAAGCTTCACAATAGCTCAGATCTAAGTTTTCACAAGAGACTGCCACCACACATCTGAGAGTGTAGCTTGTCTTCACACAAGACTGTGTCCTTACCAAAAATTTGAGCCACCACAGTTGTATCCTTCTGATCCTCCACTGGTTAACACCTTGCAGGTCCGAGCCTTTCAAACTGTGCTAAAACACCAAGCTATTGGGCTAAGTCCAAAGCAATGTGACTATCCACTCACTAAGGTGTTAATGTTGACTGGTCTAAGGTTATACTTTAATAAATTTGTCACAGGTCTGAGCCTTAAGAGGTCATTGTACTGTGCTTAGAAACTAGTTTGAGCCACATAAAAAATGTCCACACAACCAAGTTGTCTACTTGTTCAAGGTCTTCAAATGTGGCCCACAAGCACCGGGCCATAAACAAATCTGCACTTTCACTGTAAAAACTGAGACCATTATTCTTCAGATCAGGCTTATGAGGTCCGAGTTTATTTGGTGATTGTTCCAAAGTCAACAAGAGAAATCCGAACTTGTATATGAGTGTTCTTTGTCCTTGAGCTGCAATGGAAGCTGTCACAAATCGAGCCCTTGTTCTTCTCCTCAGGTTCAAGTTCTACAGTAGTCTACCACAGATCTGAGGCACAAAAAAATAACCTTCCACAAGGCTGCAATCCCACAGGTATATAAAAATATTTGTAAAAATAGTACAGGGCCACAAAAGTATTTCCACAAACAAGTCTTCAATATTATTCTTCTCAGGTCCGCGGAATCTTCATTGAGAGTTACCTTCAGGCCCGCAAATATTTATGATATATCCTTTTGGTTTTTGTGAACTATATCTTCTTTTCCCTGAAACTCATAACTTGGTTATTTTATTTCCAAATTGAATGATTGACGACGACTTTATATATACATGGTTGTCATGTGGTAAAAGGTTACGATTATTGGCTTGAGAACTGACTTGTGAATTAGGAAGCTGACCTACGAACAATTGGAGCACACTAAAAATTATGTAACGTCTAATGTCCAGTGTTGATTATATAGCGTGTTATGTGACGTCATATGGGGAGCCGATATGTGTAATGAATGGGGCTTCAAAGTAATATGTAGATATCATATAAAGGTTACACTTAGACTTTTGTTATAATAGAGAGTTATTAGGGAATGGTGAAATAACGAAGTATGTGGCCCCCTTTTTTTAGATATATTTTTTATAAATATATTTTAGGGATTTAGGACTTTAGAGATAGAAAGAAAATATTTATTAGATTTTTGTAAGGAATTATGACTAGGGTTAGGATTTCATCATAAGATTAGGGCAAAGGGTTTGCTCATGTATTTAGGATCTAGGGTTTGCACAATATCCAGGGCTTCATTGTTCATCATTAGATCATGCATCATGTTCATGCTTAGGGTTTTCTCCTAGGGTTTCATGATATTCATTAGGCATCTCAAGAATATTTGTCATCTCGGCCAATGCCATATTGACATCAATGACAACCTTGATTAACATTCATATGAGGAATATAAGAGTTTCAGTCCTTGAGGGACTCTTAGACAACAAGGCTTGAAGCTAGGATCTAGTCATTATGAGTTGACCATGTCACATGTATGAATTGAACCCAGGTGGGGAGGATAACAACATTTTCCCAACCACCTAAGCTACATCCAATTGATTGTTATAGATTTAATATATAAATATGATTTCAAAATAAAGAGATATAAAGAGAGAGAAATTGAAAACATTGGTTTACCTCCTTAGTCCAGTCACCGATAGAAATGAAGGCAAATGCTACGATCATTTATATAGAGATATGAAACTCCATTAAAAAACAAAATTAAATTCACAGGCCAAAATTCCATTAAGGGGGTTGCAACTATTTTCATTTCCATTGGTGACTAGACGAGGGAGGTGAGTTTGTGTTTTCAAGCTATCACTCTATATATCTTCATTTCAAAATCATATATATATATATATATATATATATATATATATATATCTTTCAAATATAACCAAATTTTTGTATATGTATATATTTTTCAGATCCAAAGTAGATTTCTATATACATACAGATCTATATTAGATATGTACTGTATATATATATATCTTTCAAATATAACCAAATTTTTGTATATGTATATATTTTTCAGATCCAAAGTAGATTTCTATATACATACAGATCTATATTAGATATGTTCTGTACATACTACCAACATGTTTTTTCAAATCTCTTATTTAGGAAGGTCTGTAGGCCCTTAGGGCTAAAACCATAGCTCTAACACCATATCTAAAGATCTAATTTTCTAAAGATTAATAATTAGATTTATTTATGGTATAATTGAATTATGAATCTCCAAAAAATTAGATCTTTACATATGGTATTAGAGCTATGGTTTTAACTAGTGTTGAAAATATTGGTATTAGCGAAATATCGGCGAGGGTCCTGAAAACATCATCTCAGCGAAAATTAGGGCAAAGGGTTTGCTCATGTATTTAGGATCTAGGGTTTGCACCAATGTCACATGGTTCGGGTTCGAATTCGAATTCGATTACAATTAAGTTCGATTCAAGTTCGAATTTTTCGATGAGATTCGAATGAGGTTCGCCATTAGGTTCGTTCATATATATAATTTTAAAAATATATATAATAATTAAAATTACATAAATCTTTTATATTCATTTATAATTAATATATATTTATAATTTTTATCATATACTATATCAATAAATTTATAATTTTCCATAAATATAAGTTATATATTATTTTATGATATTTCTTAAAGCAATACCCCACTTACTTTCGTTAATGTAATATAATTTAAAATATATTAAATATAAGTTATATTATTTTATGATATTTCTTAAAACAATAGCCCACTTACTTTCGTTAATGTAATATAATTTAAAATATATTAAAAATAGTTCTCGTAAAAATATATAATTTTTAAATTATGTTAACTTAGCTTTATTATTATAATAATAATAAAAAATATAAGCTGAGTTCAATACATTATGATGTGTTAACATATTGTATTGCCTGTTCAATACGTTGAGTTCAATACTACAGTTCATTCTAATACTTATAAAATTATAATAATGTTGACGCGTAAAAATATAATGTTTTTAACACACTATAATGTATGGACGCAGATTTAGATACTGCGATATATTATAATACTGGTAAAATTATAATAATGTCAACGCGTTAGGAAAAAAAATTTGAACCATGATTCGGAAATCACGCACAAGCTTATTGGGAGATTCGGACGATTATATGGAATACTATCCAAGTTAAGACACAGCAGTAGGAACCGAACCTTCTCGAACCTAAACCTTAGGGTAATAACAATATGAATGTGGTTATAATAATAATGCACGCAGGCGGCAGCATGAACCGAACCTTCTCCGAACCTTCTCGAACTTAAACGAACCTTAAGATTTTTTTTGAAATTCGCCGAATTTCGGACCTCAACCTTTAGGTTCGACGAACCCTGTGACAGAGGTTTGCACAATATCTAGGGCTTCATTGTTCATCATTAGATCATGCATCATGTTCATGCTTAGGGTTTTCTCCTAGGGTTTCATGATATTCATTAGGCATCTCAAGAATATTTGTCATGTTGGCCAATGCCATATTGACATCAATGACAACCTTGATTAACATTCATATGAGGAATATAAGAGTTTCAGTCCTTGAGGGACTCTTAGACAACAAGGCTTGAAGCTAGGATCTAGTCATTATGAGTTGACCATGTCACATGTATGAATTGAACCCAGGTGGGGAGGATAACAACATTTTTCCCAACCACCTAAGCTACATCCAATTGATTGTTATAGATATAATATATAAATATGATTTCAGTAATAAAGAGATATAAAGAGAGAGAAATTGAAAACACTGGTTTACCTCCTTAGTCCACTCACCGATAGAAATGAAGGCAAATGCTACGATCATTTATATAGAGATATGAAACTCCATTAAAAAACAAAATTAAATTCATAGGCCAAAATTCCATTAAGGGGGTTGCAACTATTTTCATTTCCATTGGTGACTAGACGAGGGAGGTGAATTTGTGTTTTCAAGCTATCACTCTATATATCTTCATTTCAAAATCATATCTATATATTAGATATTATATATATATATATCTTTCAAATATAACCAAATTTTTGTATATGTATATATTTTTCAGATCCAAAGTAGATTTCTATATACATACAGATCTATATTAGATATGTATTGTACATACTACAAACATGTTTTTTCAAATCTCTTATTTAGGAAGGTTTGTAGGCCCTTAGGGCTAGAACCATAGCTCTAACACCATATCTAAAGATCTAATTTTCTAAAGATTAATAATTAGATTTATATATGGTACAATTGAATTATGAGTCTCCAAAAAATTAGATTTACATATGGTATTAGAGCTATGGTTCTAACTAGTGTTGAAAATATTGGTATCAGCAAAATATTGGAGAGGGTCCTGAAAACATCATCTCAGCGAAAATTAGGGCAAAGGGTTTGCTCATGTATTTAGGATCTAGGGTTTGCACAATATCTAGGGCTTCATTATTCATCATTAGATCATGCATCATGTTCATGCTTAGGGTTTTCTCCTAGGGTTTCATGATATTCATTAGGCATCTCAAGAATATTTGTCATCTCGGCCAATGCCATATTGACATCAATGACAACCTTGATTAACATTCATATGAGGAATATAAGAGTTTCAGTCCTTGAGGGACTCTTAGACAACAAGGCTTGAAGCTAGGATCTAGTCATTATGAGTTGACCATGTCACATGTATGAATTGAACCCAGGTGGGGAGGATAACAACATTTTTCCCAACCACCTAAGCTACATCCAATTGATTGTTATAGATCTAACATATAAATATGATTTCAAAATAAAGAGATATAACGAGAGAGAAATTGAAAACACTAGTTTACCTCCGTAGTCCAGTCACCGATAGAAATGAAGGCAAATGCTACGATCATTTATATAGAGATATGAAACTCCAGTAAAAAACAAAATTAAATTCATAGGCCAAAATTCCATTAAGGGGGTTGCAACTATTTTCATTTCCATTGGTGACTAGACAAGGGAGGTGAATTTGTGTTTTCAAGCTATCACTCTATATATCTTCATTTCAAAATCATATATATATATATATATATATATATATATATATATATATATATCTTTCAAATATAACCAAATTTTTGTATCTGTATATATTTTTCAGATCCAAAGTAGATTTCTATATACATACAGATCTATATTAGATATGCACTGTACATACTACAAACATGTTTTTTCAAACCTCTTATTTAGGAAGGTCTGTAGGCCCTTAGGGCTAGAACCATAGCTCTAACGCCATATCTAAAGATCTAATTTTCTAAAGATTAATAAGTAGATTTATTTATGGTACAATTGAATTATAAATCTCCAAAAAATTAGATCTTTACATATGGTATTAGAGCTATGGTTCTAGCTAATGTTGAAAATATTGCTATCAGCAAAATATCCGCGAGGGTCCTGAAAACATCATCTCAGCGAAAATTAGGGCAAAGAGTTTCCTCATGTATTTAGGTTCTAGGGCTTGCACAATATATAAGGCTTCATTGTTCATCATTAGATCATGCATCATGTTCATGCTTAGGGTTTTCTCCTAGGGTTTCATGATATTCATTAGGCATCTCAAGAATATTTGTCATCTCGGTCAATGCCATATTGACATCAATGACAACCTTGATTAACATTCATATGAGGAATATAAGAGTTCCAGTCCTTGAGGGACTCTTAGACAACAAGGCTTGAAGCTAGGATCTAGTCATTATGAGTTGACCATGTCACATGTATGAATTGAACCCAGGTGGGGAGGATAACAACATTTTTCCCAACCACCTAAGCTACATCCAATTGATTGTTATAGATCTAATATATAAATATGATTTCAAAATAAAGAGATATAAAGAGAGAGAAATTGAAAACACTGGTTTACCTCCTTAGTCCAGTCACTGATAGAAATGAAGGCAAATGCTACGATCATTTATATAGAGATATGCAACTCCATTAAAAAACAAAATTAAATTCATAGGCCAAAATTCCATTAAGGGGGTTGCAACTATTTTCATTTCCATTGGTGTCTAAACGAGGGAGGTGAATTTGTGTTTTCAAGCTATCACTCCATATATCTTCATTTCAAAATCATATCTATATATTAGATATTATAGCATATTATATATATATCTTTCAAATATAACCAAATTTTTGTATTATGTATATATTTTTCAGATCCAAAGTAGATTTCTATATACATACAGATCTATATTAGATATGTATTGTACATACTACAAACATGTTTTTTCAAATCTCTTATTTAGGAAGGTCTGTAGGCCCTTAGGGCTAGAACCATAGCTCTAACACCATATCTAAAGATCTAATTTTCTAAAGATTAATAATTAGATTAATTTATGGTACAATTGAATTATGAATCTCCAAAAAATTAGATCTTTACATATGGTATTAGAGCTATGGTTCTAACTAGTGTTGAAAATATTGGTATCAGCAAAATATCGGCGAGGGTCCTGAAAACATCATATCAGCGAAAATATCGGCAAAATATTGGAAAATATTGGCAAACATAAAAAATCATTTTTTTCAGATTTTTAAACATAGCCGATATATTCAATATATGGCAATATTTAGCAGATAATTTCAAAATATCGCGATATATCGTTTTGCCGAAAATACCGCAATATTTTCAAATATCGCCGATATAATCAACACCGGTTCTAACACTACAAATCTATGGACCTTCATATATAAGAGATTTGAAAAGGCATGTTTTGTATATCCACCTAATAAGCATATCCATTGGTTACGATTTCTTTCCACATGAATACCTTCATATGCTCATGAGAAAATAAGTTGGAAACATAATCCTGGGGGTTATGTGTATTTGGCTCATTTACTTGAATGGAAGGCATAAAGCCCCATGTGAAAGCCAATCGTCATAGATGTCCAAGAGACCTCTTGGAAGATGAAAACCCAATGTCGATGAAAAATGTATTCATATGTACCTCTTGTGAATAGAATACATCACACGTTTATCTAATTTGGATCTGTATTTTGTGTGAGTTTAACATGGTATCAAGGCAGACGTACTCTTGCCCTGCTTAAAGTTTGTGAGCCATAGTTTTGTGGCATTTATAGACCTAGGAATTATTCGTTACAAGACTAACTCTAGTCCAACTCAAAGATTTGTCATTCTGGCATAGCCCATCTACACAGCAGATCTACCATTCTTACCTGTCAACATTGCCTCTACTCCCCGTAGTTGTAATATGGTTGGCTCTCATGAGGTTATTTGGTTATGATCCCAGCAAAGAATGCAGCCTCACATGTCACGCTACAGCTTTTTATTCTCTGTTGTAACTCCTCATGGAGATTACTTTTAGTATTTAGCCACCCTCTGACATTCTCTGACCTATGTAACTCTATTGATTCAATATTGAGCATAGCGTTTCCGCACAAACTAACAAGGGACCTAAAGGGGGTTCCTATGAGGACAACTGCTAGGTCAAGGGCAACAATGGAATCTTAGCCCACTGTCACCACAGCTAAGACTCCCTACTCTTTACGAGCTTTCATTGATGGGAGGAGAACCGATAGTTGGGAGATCACTTATAAAGTATAGATCAACGAAGGGGCGGATTGACTCAAATGATTCCCTTTCCAGAGGAGTTTAAGGATAGGGCTTGCTTACTCTTCAAGTAAGGGACTTGATCTTTTAGGGAAAGGGGATAAGGATTGGAGGGTTGCGATAGAAGGATAAGACCTATGAAGAAGGTTCTAAAATCCCTAAAATCCTTTTGAGAACTTGGATTCTCGAGTAGTCTTTGATAAATAGGCCTTGGTGAAGAATGGTACCACATGAGGCCAAGTGGATCCAGACGAGGTTAAGTGATGGATATTAGGCAACCAATGATGTTCTTAACCTGGCCAAGGTGAGGGGAAAGGATCAAACAAGGGTTTTCTTCCAAAAATGTCAAATTGATCCTACTAGGTTCTAGCCTTGGGAATACCTAGGCAAAACTTGATCCTAGAGCTAAGGCTTGAGGTATCCGGAGATTCCACCGTCAGAATTGTTTCAGATTTGGAGGAAAGCAAGGGGACCCACCAATGGAGTTGTATCTAGGAGATTGAAGTTTTCTTGTAGCCAGTTTCCCAAGAAATTGATGCCCTAGATGACCTAATGAGGCTAGACCTAGGGAGAAAGGGAAAAGGGGTAAAAAGAGGATCAAAATGATCACCTTTTCTGAGGAGTGCCTAATTCACTTGGGGATATGAAGTCAAGGATAATAATGAAGAAGGATTTAGTTTCTTGGTTAAGGAGGCTCCAAAAGTCAACTTCGTCCAATGTTAGAGGAAAGAGAAGAAAAGAGACTTTCAAGCATTTATACTTCATACAAATGGTGCAAACTTATCAAGATAACATGATCTCTAGGACATTTCATTCATCTAACAATGGCCCATACAAAGAATAAGCTAAATAGACACAATTCCACGTTTCCTACATGCAGCAATTAGCCCTAATTATAGAGAAATTCAAATGTATGCAACAACGCGTTAAATTTGCACTTACAATGTTATAGAGTATATCCAACCAGCATCACATTTGCAAATAAGAAGCTCCAAGATAGAAATAGCCCAAATCCATACATCAAAATTCATCCATCATCCAAAATAATCCTCCAAGGAAAAAGTGCGAAGTTCTCTAAAGATAGAGAGATCCCAAGTCAAGTGATGATACAAATGAATCCAACTAACTCTTATTTATACACCAATTAGGAGTTCGATTTAGCTAATGAGCCTACATTAGCCCCTAAAAATAAAATAATGTGCAAATGACATAACTTTGGTGACAAGCCCACCAAACTAGCTCACACATGAAAAGATAAGCCTCTCAAGTGGACAAATAATAATCTATGCTTGTAGTAGGGCTTTCTAAGAGGCCTCATGAGGTCCATGGGTGTCACAATGAAGAATATGACCCTCAAAAGAAGTGGACAAGGTTTTGACCCCTTGTAATAACTTGTGGTGCTCCAAATGACTATGGGAGCACACACGTGTCGTCATGGGTCTCCAAACAAGTCGAAGATGCCTGTAGGTTAAACAAGTCGAAGATGCTTGTAGGTTAAACAAGTTGAAGATACCTGTAGGTTGCCTTCAAGGTATAGGATGACAATGTAGGAGATGCCACATCATCGTAGAAGTCCTGGATCATTTGCCAAGTGCGTGGTGTAGATTTGGGGTCAGCTGGGCATGATGGATCAGGGGCATACTCCTCGTCGAATAAGTGAACCATGCGCATTCTCTGAATGGCTACGGGGATCCATGAAGTGCAATCTTTTGCTATGGAGGCTCATGGCTCTCAACGCTCACTCTACATGTGCCAATGTATCCCTTTGGAGGATTGCGACTCTGTATAGGGAAACCAAACCCCAAATGGAAACCATCTACAATCCTGGATAAGATCCAATGCGTCCCCTAGGATTCCAATACAACAAGTCATTAGAGAAATCTAGTGAATAAGCTTACCTAATCATGGATCACATGCAGGGACTTCATAATGGCCAACCCTTTCGTAATGGGCTTTGGGTGTGCCATTGTCTCCCAAACTCCTAATGGGGTTAGCCAAATACCCTATTAGGTGGTTTCTGCTTTTAAAGGGGATTATACAGTCAAGGTACATCGGTCAAAAGGTGGTGGCATGTGGCAGATAGGTGAATGAGGTAAGGAATGAAAGGGGACAACCCTAGGTCACATGATGGAGCATAGGGATAGCTAATAAGGGTGAAGCCCACACTTGGGTTTATAAGGTGTAGGAAGGATAAATCGTGGTACATGAGGTGTCCCGACCTTTGATTTTTCCACCCTTCTTTATATGCCTTTGGCCTTTTTATGATTTTCTTTGATTAACTGCTCGGGGTTCAAGGGGTTAGAGCATGATGTATAATATATAGTAGTGAATTCCCCCCTTTAAGGTGGGGAAGTTCATTGCCTACCAGGGGTTGGGACAATCATGGGTTCCTCTATGATGGGGAAGGTTCATAGAAGCTGCTGGAACCAAGGTGACGACCATGATGATGGAGTAGAGCTTCATGTAATTTCTTTTGCCCACGTGCTAAATGCTTTTGTCTCGACCATCTTTTGCATTTTGTCGTACTTTTCTTGTTGAATGTAGCCATATATGCTTTTGACTTTCTTTTTAGTTGCATTAACCTCTGGGCTTCATTCCAAGACATGACCCGAGGAATGGGCAAGGGCAAGGGGTGAGCTGACCCTATGTGGACTCGATGGAGGGATGTGGACCGAGGTGGGAGACGTGATGGATGGGGTAATAATGAATTGAAAGTGGGTAACGTAAGCAGATAAGGGAGCGGGACCACGCAACCAAAATAGGGGTTTGCCATGAAATACCATCCTTGAAACCAATTGGCCAGTAAAAGAAATCCCATGGGACTATAATCCAAGGTTAAGTCCTAAAAGGGGTCTAGGGGACAAAAGCACAAACCTAGCCCATTCTTTCTGTCGAATCCCCCCATTAATCCATATCCAGAAGTGTCCATGATAAGCAAACTACAAGACTCAATTTCAAAATGACAAGGCATACCTTTAGCTTTGGGAGGCCCACCTTCAAACATACGATCATGGCAGATGGGCGAGGGACCACATGGCTGGCTCAGGTGGTGGAGAAATGGCATAGTGAGTTAGCTGATCGTTGCAAGGGGCTGCTGGTTTCCGGTTGAGGACCATCTTGGAAAAAAAAAATTCTCCTAGGGATATTACCCATAAAATGGTGGGTAACATCTGGCTCCAACTTGGACGTGATCTCTCGAAGAAGTGGGTGGAACTTCTCGAACGAGAGGTCACGAGAACTTCAACAATCTCTTGGTTACCGTAGACCTATCACCTGCACATATAATAGATGGAAAAACACGGGGCAACATGCTTTTGTGACATCTCATGATCGCACATGCTAATATGTTAGGCCAGAAAATCAACAAAAATATGAATAGGTGCAGATTTTAATCTAAGTGCAGCTAATCTACCATGAGAAATATCATATGACGTTATTTCTAATGAGAAAATGAACATGCAATGCATCCTATTTTAACATGCATATAATAAGGCTAGTACTAAGTGTAATCATAAAGGTAGTGCAACCAACATATCATCACATCGATGTACATTGCCTGCTAGTATGATTACTCATGCAACAACCGCCAAATTGAATGTGGACATAGTCACATGGCGGATGAAGTGGGCAGGACGTGGGAAAAAATGATCTCCATTCAAGGTAGAGGGAGGTCCTAGGAGAAAGGAAATTGGTCACTCTAGAGGTCTAAGGCTCTCCTTCTAGGTACAAAATGCAGAAATGGATGATCACTCTCAAGAACTCCTCATCACAATCACTGCTTGTAATATCATGCTTTGAGGATGTCACGTGGTTTTGATGAGTGGGGAATAAAGGGTGAGAGAAAGAAGGAATGCAACAAATAGGTCTCTCAATGTGATGGTGAGAGGGGAATGAAGGGTGAGAGAAGGAAGGAAATCAACAAATAGGTCTCTCAATGTGATGGTCACAACGGGGAGGGGAGGTCGTGGAGTGATCATAATCCTGAGGATGGGTTAAAGGGGATAAAATATATTCAATAAAGAGTTCTTCTTTGACACCATATTCAAAATGGGGAAAAGGGGCATTCTCACTGGAGGTCATATGAAAAGAGACGAGGGAATTACTTGAGGAAGACTCAAGGTGATGAACAAGAGGGAAAGACAAAGGGGAGGGCGAAGTGTCATATTGGACGAGATTTCCCTCCCCACAGTTTAAAGGCTCAAGTGATTTGAATACATTGTCATGAAGTGGGTTGGTGGGAGCCTCATTGCTTTCCTCATTATAAGCATCAAATATTGGGCTTTCGTTAAAAGGAGAATCAATCATTCCCAACTGTCCTTCTTCATGCAAGGGAAAATAATAATTCTCCTTCCCAAAGGCATCGATGGATATGTCATTGTAAGTAATGTTCGGGATAAAGGGAGAACCAATCTCAATCTCATCTTCCTTGTCAGTATCATAAATGGGAGCACAAATTGGGGCCCAACAATCTCCCATTTCTCCTTTTCAATGTGGAAATAAATTCCAATGTCATTCTTCAAGGAGCTCGTGGGATCACCTTCCTCAAGGTTTTCAAAAGGAGAGTCATCAGGAGTGGCATCCTTGAGAAAGGTAAGGTCAGTCTCGGCCTTGCTTTCCATAACTTCAATGCTCTCAAAATAATCATGCTCGTCCTGTAGCCCCAACGAGGATTCATCTTTCTGCTCATCACCGGGGCCCTCAAGGTCACCCTCATCTTGGTTGGTTGACCAACAGGACCTTTGTTCTTCTCTCTTCTCTTCAAGAACAATGGCTAAGGTATTTGTTACATGGTTCTGGTGGTATGCCTCTAGGAGGAGAGCATTAGTGGGTTCTCTTTATATTCACATTTCATCTTATGAAGCTTCACTTCTTCGTCATATAAGCAGGAGAAAACTTCATTAGAATTATATTCCCTCATTACCTCCCTGCATGACTTAGTATATTCATCCATTCTTTCTTGCATGACTTGGAGGCTCGCGGGATCCAATTCTTCGTCATCATTAGAGGAGGTATTCCCTTTCACATTGTTATTGATGAGGTTATCCAGAATCTTCACCGCACAAGTTATGTGAGCAAGGTCAAGGAGACGACGGGGATCCTCTTCATAAGAACACCTTACTATGTCGAGTTGTACTTCTTGTGACCTATAAAACATGATCATGAGTTCCATACCCATGCTCTCCAACATATTTTGAAAAGTTTTTGCATATTCCACCGCTTTCTTTTGGAGTTCCTGAATCTCTTGGTTATTGAGTTTTTCAAGTATAGGACCAAGAGAAATCTCCATTTTCTATGATTTCGCATGCTAAGATTATAATGGAGTCGCCATGGTGAATTAAAGTGCCTTGATAGATGCTTGCTTCACCCTACAAGCATTAACTTTAAAGTTCAAGGAAGAACTAGGGCTTCGTTCTTCGAGTGGAGTCGCCAATAATTATATGTTGATATGTAGTATGGGGAACAAAACACACGTCTCGTGTCCCTGGCAATGACACCAAAATGTTACTGCACAAACTAGCAGGGGACCTAAAAGGGGTTCCTATGAGGACAACTGCTAGGTCAAGGGCAACTATGGAGACTTAGCCACTGTCGCCACAGCTAAGACTCCCTACTCTTTACGGACTTTAACCGATGGGAGGAGACCTGATAGTTGGGAGGTCATTTATAAAGTATAGATCAATGAGGGGGTGGAGTGACTCGAATGATACCCTTTCCAGAAGAGTTTGAAGGATAGGGCTTGCTTGCTCTTCAAGCAAGGGACTTGATCTTCTAGGGAAAGGGGATGAGGATTGGAGGGTTGAGGTATAAGTATAATACCTATAAAAGATGTTCTCAATCCCTTATGAGAACTTCGATTCTCGAGTAGTCCTTGCTAAATAGGCTTTGGTGAAGAATGGAACCGCACAAGGCCAAGTGGACCCAACCCAGGTTAGGGAATGGATTTTGGCAACCAATGATGTTCTTAACCTGGCCAAGGTGAGGGGAAAGGATCAAACAAGAAATTTCTACCAAAGATGTTAAATTGATCCTACTAGGTTCTAGCCTTGGGAACACCTAGGCAAAACTTGATCCTAGAGCTAGGGCTTGAGGTATCTGGAGATTCCACAGTCAAAATTGGTTCAAATTTGGAGGAGAGCAAGGGGACCCACCAATGCAATTGTATCTAGGAGATTGAAGTTTCGTGCGGCCAGTTTCCCAGGAAATTGATGCCCTAGGTGACCTAATGAGGCTAGACCTAGGGAAAAAGGGAAAATGGGTAAAAAGAGGGTTAAAATGATCACCCTTTTTGAAGGACCAGTGCCTAATTCACTTGGGATATGGAGTCAAGGATAATAATGAAGAAAGGTTTAGTTTCTTGTTAAAGGAGGCTCCAAAAGTCAAGTTCGTCCAATGTTAGAGGAAAGAGAAGAAAAGTGACTTTCAAGCATTTATACTTCATACAAATGGTGCAAGCTTATCAAGATAACATGATCTCTAGGACATTTCATTCGTCTAACAATGGCCCATACAAAGAATAAGCTAAATAGACACATAATTCCACATTTCGTACATGCAGCAATTAGCCATAATTATAGCGAAATTCAAATGTATGCAGCAACAAGAAAAATAACGTTAAATTTGCACTTACAATGTTAGAGAGTATATCCAACCAACGCCACATTTGCAAATAAGAAGCTCCAAGATAGAAATAACCCAAATCCATAAATCAAAATTCATCCATCATCCAAAATAATCCTCTAAGGAAAAATTGTGAAATTTTCTAAAGATAGAGAGATCCCAAGTCAAATGACGATACAAATGAATCCAACTAACTCCTATTTATACACCAATTAGGAGTTCGATTTAGCTAATGAGACCACATTAGCCCCTAAAAATAAAATAATGTGCAAATGACATAACTTTGGTGACAAACCCACCAAACTAGCTCACACATGAAAAAATAAACCTCTCAAGAGGAAAAATAATAATTTATGCATGTCGTAGGGCCCTCTAAGAGGCTTGATGAGGTCCATGGGTGCCACAATGAAGAATAAGACCCTCAAAAGCAGTGGACAAGGGGTTGGCCCCTTGTAAAAACCTGTGGTGCTCTAAATGACTGTGGGGGCACACAAGTGTCCTCATGGGTCTCCAAACAAGTCGAAGATGCCTGTAAGTTGCCCTCAAGGGATAGGATGACAATGTAGGAGATGCCACATCATTGTAGAAGTCTTGAATCATCTGCCAAGTGTGTAGTGTAGATTTGGGTCAGCTGGGCATGATGGATCAGGGGCATCCTCCTCGTCCAATAGGTGAATCCTAGGCTTCCAATACAACAAATCATTAGAGAAATCAAGTGAATAAGCTTACCTAATCATGGACCACATGCGGGGACTTCATAATGGCCAACCCTTCCATAATGGGCTTTGGGTGTGCCAATGTCTCCCAAACTCCCAATGGTGTTAACCAAGTACCCTATTAGGTGGTTTCTACTTTTAAAAGGGATAATATATTCAAGGTACATCCGTCAAAAAGGTGGTGGCATGTGGCAAATAGGTGAATGAGGTAGGCAATGAGAGGGGACAACCCTGGGTCACATGCTCGGGCAGGGGGGTAGCTAATAAGAGGGGAGCCCACACTTGGGTTTATAAGGTGTAAGGGGGAGCAATCATGGTACATGAGGTGCCCCGACCTTGATTTTTCCACCCTTCTTTATATGACTTTTGCCTTTTTATGATTTTCTTTTATTAATTGCTTGGGGCTCAAGGGGTTAGAGCATGATGTATAATATATAGTAGTGAATTCCCCCCTTTAAGGTGGGGTGGTTCATTGCCCACCAAGGGTTGGGACAATCATGGGTTCCTATACGATGAGGAAGGTTCATAGAACCTGCTGGAACCAGGGTGATGGCCATGATGATGGGGTAGATCTTCATGTAATGGCTTTTTCCCAAGTGCTAAATGCTTTTGTCCAGGCCATCTTTTGCATTTTGTGGTATTGTTCTTATTGAATGTGGCCATATATGCTTTTGACTTTCTTTTTAGCTGCATCAACCTCTGGGCTTCATTCCAAGCCATGACCCAAGGTGTGGGCAAGGGGAAGGGGTGAGCTGATCCTATTTGGACTCGATGGAGGGATGTGGACCCAGGTGGGAGAAGTGATGGATGGAATAATGAATGGAAACGGGCTAATGTAAGCGAATAAGGGAGCGGGACCACACAACCAAAATCAAGGTTTCCCATGAAATACCATCCTTGAAACCAAAGTGGTCAGTAAAATAAATCCTAGGGGATAGAAGCACAGACCTAGCCCATTCTTTTTGCTGAATCCCCTCATTAATCCATACCCAGAAGTGTCCATGATAAGAAAACTACAAGGCTTAATTTCAAAATGACAAGGGATACCTTTAGCTTCGTGAGGCCCACCTTCAAATATATGATCATGGCAAATGGGCGAGGGACCACATGGCCGACTTAGGTGGCGGAGAAATGGCACAGTGAGCTAGCTGATGGCTGCCAGCTGAGGACCATCTTGGGAAAATTTTTCTCCTAGGGATATTACCCAGAAAATGGTGGGTAACACAACCAACAAAGAAATCACATGCTTTGAGGTATTTTGGGGAAAATCTAAAGTGCTTTATCACCCTAGTAAAGTGCATGCCTTCAAGAGATGTTTTGTGGGAAAGCTAAAGCACTTTATCACCCAAGTAGAACACATGCTTTGATGAGTTTTTTGTGCTTTGTAGGAGGGTTACATTTTTTGACTTGCGTATTGTTACATGGGTCAACCTTTTCAAGAAAGAAAGTGAATGAGATGGAAAAGCCTTGACTTAAACAAAAGAGGGTTATGAAACCCTCTTTGGAGGCGTTGTGTTTTGGCATGTGGTGGTTTTATTCCATATTGAAAGCTATGATATATTTATATACCTCTATGCCTATTCTACAAAGGAAAAATGGGCGATGAAGAGAAAGGGAGGATCTTATTGTTGATGATTGTTTCTCGAGTTCTTTTGGTTTCACACTCCACTTTCAGGTTGGAGTGGGTGTGAGAGTTCATAGCTTTCAGTGACAAATAGAGGTTTCTCCCGCCTTGTTCATGTGAATTTGTCTTAAAGCTTTGGTGTGAGAATGTGCTTTAGAAGTGGTTTGACACCCCCTCGAGTGCTTTGTAGTAGAATCTATTATCCCCCAAACTTTGTTATAGTTGTAGCTTTGGAATAAAGGCAACATTTATTTGGCTGCCATATCTCATTTGTTAATTATATCTTTTGCTTTGCTTCAATCTAGGAATTGGTTAACATTGGGAATCACTTCCTCTTAATCAATTTTCTAACTCGATAACTGATAAGATTCATGGCACTGCAATCATTATTCCTAATTTCCATCTTTAAACTTGCTGTTTTTCACATTTTAACATGCAGATCTACACTCTTAAGGCAGATTTTGGTACCCTAACAGCAGATTTACGTGTTTCCCAAGGCAGAAATTCATCCATAGATATAAATATGCACTTCTGTTTGCTCGTAGTACAAAGACATTGTATAAGGTTATAATGTGCATTCTCTAGTTGCTCTAGAACCCTTGTAGTTTAAACTTTTAAAGTTTTAACAAGCCACCAAGCGGTCACCACAACCCTTGAAGACAAAGTGTTTTTATTCTTTTCTCTCTCAATTTTTTTTGTTGGTTTCACACACTCAAGTGACAGCGTGTCTCGTTGACGAAGTGAAGGGAAGATAACACTATTTTCATATGTGGAATGGTCATTTCATTGATGAATGTCATGCCTTGCAAGATGAAGGCTAAAGTTCTCCTTGCTTAATTGCGACAAGTAATAAAAGAACCTACCCTTAAGGAATGACCACAAAAAATTGAGTTCCATGATCTTAATCCCTCCAACCTTTTACTATTCCTCACGGATAAGCACTCTACTAATCTTGAGCGAGAAGTTATCTTCACGTGCACTTTCCATATCAAACAAAAATGTGGAGAGTTGGTCATGCACAATGGCAGCCAAAAGAATTCGGTTTCACGACACTATGTTGACTCATTGCAGCTCCCTACCACACTACATCCACAACCATATCATTTTAGGAGGCTCAAGGAAATAGGTTTTTGCACACCTATCACTTGCGCTTTTACTATATGACCTTTCATTGATACAATTCACTATGTTATTACGACCCTAGATTATTATGATATGTTGTTGTCAAGCCCTACCAATTTAATAGAAGGACACAATATTATGGGTTTTCAACACCTATAGGCTTAACAAGGATGGTAAAAGCTACCAGATCACCTCTCCCCCCTTCAATCCAAGTGACGTGTTGTAAGCAAGTCGTTCTCCACAAATATATAATTCTTCTTTTTTTGCTTTGGTGCTCATCCCTTCCAACTTGCCTCAAATTCCGTGGCATGCTTCATTTTTAAGTAGGGGTTCTCTTAATTAACCATTGTTCCACTTAGTCAACTCTAGTAGTTTGAGCTAACTTACTTGTATAAGTCACTTTGAAACCATCTAAAGGAAACAATTCATGATTTTTATCCTCCCTTGTCTGCGACTACACATCTTGATGTCGTGATTAGATAAATTAGGCAATGCCACATGGATACTTGGTGGGATGCACTTCCATGACCCGTGAGAATTTAAAGTTTGGTGACTAATAGTGGAAGTAGTATAGTGGGTCACTATGGCGTTAGAGGTATGGACACCTCAATTTTCAATATCTTTTCCTTACTAAGTGTAAAATGGCACTCAAATTTGTTGGAAGTATAGGAGAAGAAGTAAGATTTCCAATGTGCTTAATAAGAAAACGACATAGGTTGGATTTTGAAGATGTTAAGGATTGGACGCTGGAGAGCTACAATAGTGTTGGGTTGTTCCATGGCAATATATGTGGTTCTACGAGGTTAGCCTTGGGGTCCGATGCATTTTCTATTATTTATTTTTATTTTCTATAATTCTTTTAGGTTTTTGTTGATGATTATGCTAGAACATTGTGGGTCCAACTTTCTTATTTTTGACAATATGATTCTTATTATCATTGTGCGACACATGTGTCCTTGAATATTGCAATGCAATGTGGACACTTTATAACACTCTAGAAAGATCCCTTTAGCTAAAAAGTCATGGGTCAGGGGTATCCACTCTACCAAAGTTGCCCAGGATTTGCACCTCACTGCTGAAACAACTTGTTTGGATGGGCGAGGTTGTCCACAAGAGTTGAAACATGTCTCTAGAAGGGATTTGAATCTTGGTTTTTGGGGTGGGGGTTAGAGGGATGAAACACCCTTGCTTTACCATCTACCCAAGAAAAACCCTACTTTACCATCTAACCAAGTTATCATTTATAAGTTAGATGCCTTGGAGAAGTTTAGGACTTTAATTCAATAGTTGAGAAGGGATCATGTAAGTGTATTAAGATCCTTTGAACAAATAATGGTGAATTTTTCTCTAACGAGTTTGTTGATATTTGAAAGAAAGAAGGCATCCATAGGTAGTTCCTTTTACCATATACTCCCCATTAGAATGGGATTGTGGAAAGAAGAAATTGAACAATGGTTGAAATGGCTAGATACATGTCGGAGTTAAGAGTTGTGTTCAATGAATATTGAGTTAAAACAGTACATACTACTGTGTATCTACTTAATGAGTGTCCTGCAAAAGCCTGGAAAAACAGTGCAAGAAGTCACTCCATAGGAGGTTTGTTTTGGAAGAAAGCCACATGTCAATCATCATAAAGATTTTGGTTTTATAGCATATGTTTTAATTCTAGAAGAGGAGAACAATCCTAGATACATGATTTAGAAAGTTGATATTTGTTGGTTATAGTGACCAATCTAATGCTTACATTTTGTTAGATGTGGCAACTATGATGATCAACAAAGATGTCCTTGTGGATGAAAGTCTAGGGATATTTTACCCAAAATGATTAATAATAGATCTTGCTCCAGTGGTCTTTGCTTTCATTGGGGAGGGTCCTATAAAGTTGAATACTTACATCTCAAATGGTAGCTAGGGAAGTATAGGTTGTAAATGCAAGATGGGTACTAGATTTTGTTGTAATAGATTGCAATTGAAATTGAATGTTAATAATGTGTCTTTGATGCCTTAAGTGCTCTAATAGCTTAAAATGGTAAGCAAGGAGAATGTTGTGCTTGCCTTTGCAAGTAATGTATTAGATGATATGCAAGGTAGTTTCATCTTATGGTCTAGACATTGTTTACCATTTAAACTTCTTTCCTGGATCTGTGATCATTTCTCGAACACACAAAAGCCTCTTCTTCATGAGCCTCTGTTTTGCTTTTGAACTAATGTTCCTTTGTGGATGTTGAGCCAGTCACTTGAAAAGTCTTCCTTAGTGACTTCCACAACTAGTCCACAAACTGTGGCAGTAGTGTCATGGAGTTGTTGGGCAAACTCTTGAGCAATTGCTCCGCTTTTCGGTTGAAGTTTGTTGAAGAATGTCGTCCATATCTCTCTCTCAAAGATGCAAAGGACTACGAGATTGTAGTGAACTTGATTTGTCTCTATAGGCTCATGCTTGTTCAATCCTCCACCCATTTCGCTGGCAAATTCTGTCTCCTAGCTACAATTTGATAATTTTTTCGACAACCTTCCTGTCACTTTCTACTTGAAACTCAATCAGAGAACTTTGCAGTGGGGAATATCAATGGCATAAAGTAACTCTACAATACAACACAATGAAATTTAAAATCCGCCATTACTATTTACACATGTAAAATTTCAGTGAAAATTGGTTACAGATGTTGCATGTTTGGTGAGATTATCAACTAATTTAGTAGCCATAACTTTTCATAAGTGGTTATCATTAATCCCCTATGTCATCACAATTATGCAACATTAATATCATTGTCAACTTGTCAATTGTCAAATTTCGATCACTTAGTAGTCATCACATTAGCAACTTAGTAGCCGTTCATCAATAGATTTACTGGTTGATGTATACAACCATGTTTGCTAATGTCTGGGATGAAATAATTAGAAGTGAAGGAATTCATTAGCTTAGCAGAATAAATGTTGATGAACCTCCTCCCAATTGAAGAATTGGTTGACCTCGGGGACTGGGGAAGAACAAACACCTAAGGAATAGACAGGAAGAGTGGAAAATATATATGGGCTGGAGAAAGAGAGGTTGGTGAATGGAGTGTATCGATATAGCCATCACAGAATATTAAAGAATAAAACATGCAAGGATGACTCAACAACATTGCAAAGATGTGAAGAATTATACCTAAGTTACCTGGTGTTAACAAAAGTGATGGGGTTGTTGGAGTTGTGAAGCAAGTTAATGAAATCAGTTGTAATATGGGAATTCCGTAGGAACACTATTAGGTACAAGAAAGTTTTATAGCAGCAACAGTGGGTGCATGAAAGTTTTGTAGCCACAAAAATAGGCACATGAATGTTTCTTCGCCTACTTTTAGCATTCACCTATTGATGGCATATATTACTATAAGAGTTCCCTCATAGTAACAGTGTAGTTTAAGTTGGCTCCAATAAGATTTTTGTTGATGTAATAGCTAGCATACATATTAGTAACATCTTGCTACCCGAAAGCTACTTAAAAGTTAATACAGGGGTTGAAATTAGCTTGTCTTTTAAGAATTCAAAAGCTTGTTGACAGTCTGCATTCCAAAGAAATTTAGCATCTTTAGTAAGAAGGTGTTACAATTTTGCTAAATTCAGGAGTGAATATTTTGTAGTAACCAGCATGTCAAAGGAAGCTATGGACATCATGCTGCTTTTGAGGAATAGGTAATTTTGGACAGTATAATTTTTTGTAGGGCCAACTTAAATACTTGACGTTGAGATGTGGTGTCCTAACACTATTCCCTCATTCATCAACATAAAACATTTCTCATTTGCTATGGGGTAGATTCATATCTTAACAATGTTGTAGCGTAGCATGCTTTTTAGATTAGCTGATGATTATTCATAAGAATTTCCATAGACCAAGAAGTCATCCATGTAGAGTTCTACATAGTCATGGACTAAATTTGAAAAGATGTCCAACGACAAACTGTCAAAGCTCTGGAATTTGGTAGGGGCATTATATAAGCCAAAAGATAGAGCCCGATAGGTAAAGGTACCCAAGGTCAATTAAATGTTGTTTTATCTCAGTCCTATAGAGCAATTTGATTTGGTTCTAGCCACTAAAACCATCAAGGAAGGAAAAGTATTGCTTGTTAGACAAGCCATCTAGTACTTGGTTAATAAAAGGCAAGGGAAAGTGATCCTTCTGAGTAGCTTTGTGGAGCTTTTGATAGTCCACACAAAATTGCCATTTTCCTTTTCTTTAGGGACAATGGCTAGTGGGGAAGCCAACTCACTATGAAAAATAGGGCATATGAACCCAACGTCTAGCAATTTCTACATCTTTGTTTTAACAATATCTTTACGGCAACATTCATTTAGTGTTGAGGCTACTGAATTGGATGAGAGTTGTTAGTGATATAAATTTGATGTTTGTAGGTATTACGGTTGATTCCATCCACGGCTTCCTATTCCTAAACAAACACGATGTTATGGATTTGAAGTAAGACAACTAGCTCTTTCTATTGAAGTTAATTTAATTAGCTATTGATATTTCATATTTACATGGAAATATCTTTACTGTAGTGATAAAAGGGTTTGAGAGTTCAGCAGGGAAAACATCATCTAAGTATTTAATGCAAGTCGAGCCATTTGTGCTTGCAAACACAATTGTTAGTATTATAACTATCATTGAATCTTCATTAGTAAGTTATTTGTAGTAGATTCTTTGGGACATCCCCTAAATTGGACCTATGGGGGCTAAAGGTTTTGCATAAAGTTGGAAATTATTGTCCTTGTTAAGATCTGTCAGTGCCAAGGCTTTATCATTTGGAAGAATAGGTTACGCAACAATTCCAAAGAGTGTATCCCCCTCCTATAGATCAACCTAAAGTAGTTCTTGAACGTCTAAATATGGTTTAGCTGGAGAATATAAAGTGTGTCTCTTAAGAGATTGGCCATGAGTGATGGACACATCTCTTTATCTACAACTAATGTAGGCATAAGTTGTTGCCAATCAAGGCCTACCAAGGATTAGAGGATAACCACCGAATGTAGATTTTGTCTTTAGCACATGAACTCTGTAGGGTACTTCCATTAGTGAATTCAGACTACAACATCTTTCAACAGCCCTTATGGTTTAATAGATCTGTCAGTCATCTAGAAAACCATAGGGTTTTGTCTCAAGAGTTCTTGGAGATTCAGTTTTTTGATTGTGTCTTTATTCATGCCATTGATGCTTGCTTCTAAGTCAATCAAAGTGTTATGTATCAGGGAAGTGTTTGCGTATGTTCATTGCAGGGTTGCCTAAATCAAAATATTTGGGAGTAAGAACTTTCCTTAGCTTAAGATTAGCAAGGAGACCTAGACATGGATAGTTTGAGGATCTTTCCTCTTCCTACCTTGTTGTAGATGGAAATCTTTGATGTCTTGGATTAGAGGAATTTGACATGTAGGTTCCAAAATTCTCCAAAGAAATCAAAGTCTGGGTGAGTTGTCTTAATCAATTATGTTCTTTTTGGAAAAGGTGGACTGTCTTCTACTCATTCTTGTTCTTGTTGAGGAAAAAGTCGTCGTGGTTGATCTGGAGGAGTTGGAAGTTTAATTCTGCAGCTGCTCTCTTCAGTTGGCTCAGTGATGATGGGTGGCAAGGGATTTGCAACCAACTTCCTTGAGCGAAGTTGAAGCTCATTATAGTCAATAGGTTTCACAGAATAAGTAGAATGTGAGATCATCTTGATATTGCATATCTGTTGAACCAACTTATTATTGTTTGGATTTGGTGCAAGTTGGGTAGACAGTGGTGGCTCTTTTGCAGTTGAGACTTATTATTAGGAAGTGGCAGCAATGCTTATCGCTAGTGTTGCGGCCACCCTTGCTGAGGCCTCCATGGATGTTTAGGGGCAAACTGTTCTATTTGTTGAGGTTGTTGGTATGGAAAGATTATTGGCTACTGTCCTTGAGGGATTGGATATTGCCACTACTGTGGAGATAATATTTGATTTGTCCCTGGCTGAGGAGTGGGATAACACCAATTTGTGGAAGGGTTCATTTTATTATCCCAAGCAGAATTGGAATACTGAGGATGTTCATAAGGCATACCTTGAAGCATTTTTCAAGGTGCTGCTTTGGTTGATGAAGCAAAATTGCTTCATATTCTCCTTAGCCCCTTCATAGTTCATACAAGGCATTCAAGCTATGCAATTGAGGGTACTGAGTTGTGTTATGATTCTCTTTGCAAATGTTGTAGACCTCCACATTATTCAGTGGGCGTCCATGACTAGCACACTTTTTGGTGCATTTTGGATAGAAAACTTCCAGAACCGTCTCTCTCTCTTCATGCTTCTTCTTGATTGGATATATCAAATTGCAATACTAATGAATGCAAGATATTTTCCTTCATATCTTCTGAAGTTGCTAATCTCCATCTTAGTCAGTCCAACTGTTGCTTTTAAGAGGGTTGTGCAACAATTCCTCTTAGACCCTTACTTTTTCTTATTGTAGCTCTTGAATAGTTGTTGAAAATACCTTTATCTCATCATATGAGCACTTGGAGATGTCTCTAGCTGTGATAAAATTTAATGCTTCTATCCATTCATCTTTACTCCTCTTAGGAGTTACTATTTCAAGAGAGTTTCCATTTATTCTGTACTTAGTAGATCTATTATGTTGATTTGGGGTAGCATCGGATGTGCTCTAGCCACGAAAATTGGTGGAGAGGCTAAGGCACATGAGATCTCCAATACCTAGAAAGGGTTTGGGCATATTCTAAACAGTTTGGGAGATATTAAAATAATTAATATTTTTTAATGGAGTCCCTAAGTCTAAAACTTAGGGAAAATAAAATATTAATGTGAATTAATATAAAACTGTGTTAGAATGGTCCAAAAGTCATGGATCAAGCCGGATCTAATCTTAGCCGTTGATTAGGGACTTAATCTCGACCGTTGAGAAAGTGATCAGAGTTGCAACTGAGGGGCAGTGAATACAGAAGCAGAGAGGCAGAGATAGCATCGGGGGAATCAGCGCCGTAGCTGGAGAGAGGGACGCAGAAGCAGTCAAGGGTTCACGCAGAGGCATCCAGGAGCTGCACAGTGCCTCAGAGGGCCAGTGTGGGTGATGCAGAGGGCCAGAGGGCTGACGCAGTGCCTCTAGAGGCTGACGTGGGCCAAGCGAGAGTGATGTTGGGCCAGAGAGAGGCTGATGCTGGGGTTTCGTGGGGCAGATTGGAGCTATGGAGTTGTTGGAGTGTTTATCCAGGGTTTTAGCCGGAATATCTGCTTTCGAGTAGAGAGGTGCTACTGCCGAGATTTTTCTTGAGCTGGATTCGGCACCCAGATTGTATTCTAAAACTGCTTAATAAATCAAACCCTCAGATAGCTGCACCGATTTTTCCCGCATTGGGTTTTTTTGGGGACATTAGTCTGAAAAAAACGGTGTCACTTGTGTGCTTGTTTCTATTTCCTTCAGTTTATGATCTGTAATGTGTTAAGCATGTACTTGTATTTATTTCCTTCAGTTGATGATCTGTAATGTGTTAAGCATGTACTTGTATTTATTTCCAGTATTTACATGGTAAATAACTTGTTAATTAATAGAACAAGTAGGTAGGAATAGATCAATACAGTGCATGAAGGGTTTCTAACATGTCAGACTTAGAAATTCTAACATGGTATCAGAGCGTGGTTGCAAATCATAGGAGAACTGAGGACATCAGCCAAGCAGAGCAGCAACAACAGAAAACAGCTGTCTTGAGTGACAGAAGTTGTTCCTAGTAGAGTAGCAGCAAGGAAGGGGTGATGCAGTGCCTACATCATCAAGATTGAGCTAAGAAGACGTTGCATAGAGGCTGAGGGAGGCAAAGATAGGCTCACGTAGAGCCACATAGAGGCTAGGAGGGTTGACGTAGTTGGCTGAGGAAGTTGATTTGCTGGTGTCGGGATTGCGCAGAGCCTGGGAGCTCTAACCTTCAGTTTGCTGGGGTTTAGAAGGCTGTGGGTAAGTTGCAAAGTGGAGCTGGTGGGGTACTGTAGTCAGAACAGTACCTAACAAGGCAAGGCCAAGGTAGAGGGAGTTGCTGACGAAGCGAATTTCTAGCCAAGGAATCCGGATCAGTGTTGTTGTTACACAAACAATCGGAGAGGGGAAACTTGACGTTGGCAGAAGGATTTCTAGGTGTGAAAGACTCAGAGGGAGTCCAGAAGAGAACTTCTAGACGGGAAGTGGAGAGACTCAATAGGAGCCGAACCGAGAACTTCCTGGCAGGAAGTAGAGAGACTTTGCAGGAGTCGAACAGAGAACTTCCAGACAGGAAGTAGACTCAGTAGGAGTTGAACAGAGAACTTCCAGGCAGGAAGTAGAGAGACTCGGAGGAGTCAACAAGAAGAGCAGAGAGATGGCCATGAATGGGTTGAGGGATTAGGACAGGTTGGATGAAGCATCCAACTTTGTCATCTAGAAGGCCAGGATCCTTTCTGTTCTATGTGCCATGAGTGCACACACACAACTTGAGCGGAAGTGGGGAGACATCGAGCTGTAGTCAGGAGGACAACAGGCGATGAGGGGCAGGATCCTTGAGGTACCCAACCTCTTGGATTATACCTTGCTATGGGAGCCTTGAAGAGGAGTAGCAGTACTGGCGATGTCAGTAGAGACGAATGCGGATGGAGTGACAGAGGGAGCTACGGTGCAGGATTCCCAGGACAGCGCGAGGCTAGTAGGCTATAACAGTGTGAGGGGCACGAGAGTGTTACACCAGTGCAGGATGGCACAGAGAGGTGTGCAATGGTGCGAGATGCATGGAGTTGTTGCAGTAGCGCAGAGGTCAGAGAGGGAGCACTTGTCAGTGACAGAGGGAGCTTCAACATCAAGAGTGTTTCTAGCCTTACGAAGATGTCAGAGTTGGGAGATCAGTTACTTACTTCTCTGTAACTGAATTGCAATGCAACATTTAGCAGTGGTAGTGCTATGGGCAACACGATGCAGCATGATGAGAGGGGTTGCAATGCAGATGCAACAGTGGCAGTGGTAGAGCCATGGGCAGTAGCATGGATGCAGATGGAGTTGTAGTATGGATGCAACAGTGGCAGTGGCAGGGCCATGTGTAGCAGTACAGGATGCAACAGTGATAGTGGCAGTGGCAGGGCCATGGGTAGCAGTACAAGATGCAGCAGTGCAGAGGATGTTGGGCAGCAGGCCTAACATCAACACAGGGACCGATGCCGGATAATCAGGTAATACTCAGTGAGGAGTATTGCTAGAGTACAGTCCTCGCTAAGAGGGAGTGCTGATTTGGGGTGGCATCGGATGTGCTCTAGCCATGAAAATTGGTGGAGAGGCTGAGGCACATGAGATCTCCAATACCCAGAAAGGGTTTGGGCAAATTCTAGACAGTTTGCGAGATATTAAAATAATTAATATTTTTAATGGAGTCCCTAAGTCTAAACTTAGGGAAAATAAAATATTAATGTGAATTAATATAAAACTGTCTTAGAATGGTCCAAAAGTCCTAGATCAAGCTGGATCTAATCTTAATCGTTGATTAGAGACTTCATCTTGGCTGTTGATTTGTAAATGAGAAAAGTATAAGAGGAGGCTTGAGGGTCACTTGGAGAACACACCAAGAGATCAAGATTTTGACTTTCTGGGGCTGGGTTTATTGAGAAAGTTGAGATAGTGAACAGAGTTACAACTGGGGGGTAGTGAATATAGAAGCAGAGAGGCAAAGATAACATCGGGAGGATCAGCACAGTAGCCGGAGAGAGGGACATAGAAGCAGTCAAGGGTTCACGCAAAGGCAGCCAGGAGCTGCATAGTGCCTCAGAGGGCCAACGTGGGTGATGCAGAGGGCTAGAGGGTTGACGCAGTGCCTCCGGAGGCTGATGCGGGCCAAGCCAGAGTGATGCTGGGCCAACATTGGGCCAAAGAGAAGCTGACGCAGTCCCTAGAGGCTGATGCTGGGGTTTCATGGGACAGATTGGAGTTATGGAGCTGTCATAGTGTTTATCCAGGGTTTCAATAAGAATATTTGCTTCCGAGTAGAGAGGTGCTATTGTCGAGATTTTTCTTTGTTGGGTGAGCCAGATTCGACGCCCAGATTGTATTCTGAAACTGCCTAATAAATCAAACCCTCAGATAACTGCGCCGGTTTTCCCGCATTGGGTTTTTCAGGGGACATTAGTCCAAAACAACGGTGTCACTTGTGTGCTTGTTTCTATTTCCTTCAGTTGATGATCTGTAATGTGTTAAGCATGTACTTGTATTTATTTCCAGTATTTACATGGTAAATAACTTGTTAATTAACAAAACAAGTAGGTAGGAATAAATCAGTAAAGTGCATGAAGGGTTTCTAATGTGTCAGACTTAGAAATTCCAACATCTTATAACTGTTGTGAATCCTCTGAGCATGGTCCTCCAAAAACTCATCTTCTCCTTGAGTTATCTAGAAGATTTTATCTCTGGTGTTTCTTGCTTTACAATACTTTCGGTACTTTGTTGTGAATAGGTTCTTCATTTTCTCCCATGAATGGATATTATTTCCATCAGGGTCCATGAACCATTAGAGTGCAACATCATTTAAAGCATAAGGCAATGGTGTAAGTTTCTAAGCATTGGTGTTGTAATCATGGGTTCCATAAAGGAATTCAAAATTTAAAGAGGAATATGTTAGGGTTGTCTATAGATGGAAATGAAGAAGGATACCTGGGTTGATCTTCTTTACTTTTACTTCCTTCTCAGTTTCTTGGATGGAAAACTCAAACAACATTGGTTCCTCATATACCGTTTCCTTTGCCTTCATGAACAGAGAAAGAAGCCCTTGAGAAGAAAATGAAGAAGATTTAAAATCTTCTAATTCTTAACAGCAACTAACCCTTCTTGTTTGTTCTTAGCTAAGTTGCATGAAACGGGGAAACGGGGAAGCGAAACGAAACGCGACCTCCCCAAATTTTGGAAACAGGGAAACGCGAATATATATATATATATATATATATTATATATATATATATATATATATATATATATATTAAAAACATTTAAAAATTATTAATATATATATGTGCAATCATAAAGCATTAATGAATTATGATACATTTACTTAAACATTTTAACATTAAGATTAAATTTACATCACAATGATCACATTTACTCATGAGTCATCACATAATGAAAATAAAAATATAGGAACTGGAAAATCCAAAATCAGCCTTTATTTATATTAGTATATGAGGCTGCAAGTACAATAAAGACTATAAGGCTGCAAGAACTATAGAGACAAGTCACAAAAGACTAATCCTCATCATAACAATCCTCATCAAGAGAAACTCCTTGCTGAATAGTGTGATGAGAGAATGAGAGGCACTGCTATTTTATAGCTTTAGAATTGGTTTCTAGAAGTCATTAGAAACCCTAAACTAATTAAAAATTAATTAGCAAAAAAAAAAAATTTTAAAAACAAGTGTCAATTTGATGGAAACGTGGCCCGTATGGCATGGAAACGCGTTTCCGTACGTACGGGCGCATTTCCATTTCGGGAAACGCGCCCGTACGTACGGAAATGCGTTTCCACGCCGTACGGTACGGGGAAACGCGTTTCCGTTTCGTTTCCCCAGGGAAACGGCCCCTAGGCCCACGTTTCCTGCAACTTAGATAAACAGCCATTAAAACACATTAAAACACTGATATTTTTGGTCAATGTGACCCTGGAAAAACCCCCTACAACTCTTGGGGAAAACCAGTTTAAAAGCTCTTCTTTATTTCTAAAAAAATCCTTTTTACAGCAAGAAAATATTCAACAAAAATCAGCAAGCAAACTTTTACAACTTATCTCAGCCTTGCTGAAAAACTGCCCTGCTGAAACTTCGCTATTGTTACTCCGCTGCTGAAACTCCGCTGCTGATACTCCACAGCTCACTGTCCAGAAATCTCCCTTGCTCTCTTGCTCTCCTTCTCTCAATCTGCTCATGAAAGAATTGAATCGAATGTGATATTTTCCTCATTTTCTTCCCTTAATATAACTCCAAATGACTTTTGGGTGATCCAAGTGACTTTTGGGTGATCCCTAAATTCAATGACTGAAATAGATTTAGATCAATGGCTAAGATTAAATGCACATTTAAATCTCACTTTCTATTTTTTAATTCACCCCACTTTAATAAAGACCTACTTAGTCATTTATTTCCAAAGTCACTTTTCCTTTCTAATTTTTCATTGACTTTATAAAAGTCACTTTAAAATTAGACTTAGTAACTTTATCACTTAAAGTCACTTTGAAATTAGATTTTAACTTTATAAAAATTATAAAGTCACTTTAGGAGAAAAATTAAAATCTTTTGGACACTTTTCCCTAGGCCAAAGATCAAAGCCTAAGGGAACCACCTGTCCTCCTGTACCAAATTTCAACACTCCCTCTTACCGAGGAAGGTGTTCCTCACCACACCCATCTTGTCTCTGAAGTAAACATGCTTGCCCCGTGGTAAGGCTTTGGTAAGAATGTCTGCTACCTGCTCATCAGTGGAAATATACTTAAGCTTCACAGCTCCCTTCTGAACATAGTCTCTGATGAAATGATATCTGATCCCAATATGCTTTGACCTGTGTCATGAAATACTGGATTCTCCGTGAGTTTAATGCAACTCTGATTATCACAATAAATCACTGAAGGTCTCAACAGTTGACCAAATAAGCCAAACAACATCTTGCGAAGCCAGATGGCCTCACAACTAGCTAGACTGGCTGCCATATACTCTACTTCTGCTGAACTTAGTGCTATTGACTGCTGCTTCCGGCTGAACCATGACACTACTGCTGAACCCAAACCAAAACAGCACCCTGAAGTACTCTTCCTATCAGAAGCACAACCTGCCCAATCAGAATCAGTGTATCCTACAAATCTCACTCCATCTCCCTGCCTGTAGTCCAGACCATAATCCACTGTCCCCTGCAAGTACCGCAAAATGTGTTTTGCAGCCACCCCATGAACCTTCCTAGGCTCACACATAAACTGACTCATCGTGTTTATTGCAAAACAAATATCTGGTCTAGTGTTGACCAAATACATCAAGGAACCAATCAGCTGCCTGTACAATGTGGGATCCACCAACTCGGAATCCGAAGCATGAAGCTTCTTCGAGTTGGTAATCATTGGTGTCGACATGGGTCTACAATCCTCCATGTGGAATATGCTAAGGATGTCCACAATATACTTCCCCTACCCCAGGAAGAAATGCCCCTCCTCCTGCCACACCTCCAAACCCAAAAAGTAATGCATCAAGCCAATGTCCTTCATCTAAAACTCTGTCGCAAGATCTCTCTTGCGGTGCTCTATGAGTCTCTCTGCACCTGTAATGATCAAGTCATCAACATACAACAC
>APFE030935134.1:7336-26871 GCA_000404065.3 Pinus taeda | reverse complement strand
TACGTACGGGCGCGTTTCCATTTCGGGAAACGCGCCCGTACGTACGGAAACGCGTTGCCACGCCGTACGGTACGGGGAAACGCGTTTCCGTTTCGTTTCCCCAGGGAAACGACCCCTAGGCCCACGTTTCCTACAACTTAGGTTCTTAGGCTTCTCGTCACTCCTTTCTAATCCTTTTTTTGCCTCACTTGAACTTCTTGTAGCAGATTGCCTAAAGAACCCTTTAAAAAATTATTTGTTCTTCACTTCTTGCTTTTCATTTGCTAATTCTCAAATTCCCTCTTGTTTTTGCCTATCACCCTCTGTTTCTCCTGCACAAGGATTATCAAAGTTTGGAGCTAACTTATCTCTATGAGAATGCATGCATTCTACTTCAAAACAAGCTACATAATGCAGAAAATAAGATATTGCAGAGAAAAGCACTTGAGAACTTCAAGTTCATTCTTCACTTATAGTGGAGTTCCAATTCAGAAGTGTTCGTGCTTGAGGGTTTCAACACTTCCCTGGCAATCATGCCAAAAAATATTAGCTAAAGAATTACAAAAATTTATGAGCTACCGAATCTCCTAACTTTTACTCAAATTATTGACTAGAGTGCAAAAGCTTGTGAAGTATTGTGCGTTTTTTACGCAATCTTCAAGGTTTCAAATGTTGCTGAATTAATTTTGCATTGGTAATTTTATGTACTGTGGAACTAAATGCTACTAAATGCAACTAACTATTGTAACAAGCTTATCCAACGATGGCTTAGGCATTTTGCAGTAGGAGTTGTCTAGGGCATAATATTCCCCTTTGGCTTTTTAGGCTGAATACTTCGGACCCCCTTCACACCAGAAATTGAAACTCAATGCTTGAAAGTAAACGACCATTAAAGTAGTAATAAGTGTCACAAGAAATAAAGTAATTGCTGTAGAAAACAAGCTAAATTCTACAGGAAATAGAGCTTCTATAGAAAACAAGCTAAATTCTACAGGAAATAGAACTTAACTCTACAGAGTGTTCACTATTGAGAAATCAATGCTAGTAGGATTAGGGTTAGATTTCTCTTTCTTGATAATTACTTGTGAATTATGTTGGCTTCTTTTACTTATTTGTTATATTATCTTTCATCAAGCAATTACCAAATTATGTGTGCATGAAGATGACAAAAACACATGACACAAGATGTAGGCACTCTGTGAGGGAAAAACCCCTGTATATGGGAGAACCCAGTCAATATCTCTTCCTTCAATAGTTTTCCTCGAGACTCTTCAACCTAGACAAAGACCTCCTTCACACCAAGCCAACCTCTTCTTCTTCGATCCAACCTTCGACTTAGTAGTAGCAACACTTCGATCCTAGCAGCTTCGACTTGGCAGCTTCCGGCGTCAACAATAGCTTCGACTTGGTAGCTCCTGGCATTAGTAGCAACTTCGACTTGTCATCTTCTGGCATCAGTAACAACTTTGACTTGGAAATTTCCAGCATCAGCAACAACTTCGACTTTCCAGCATCAACAACAACTTTGACCTTGACAAGGAGACTTTTATATCCTAAACCAACCCACACGAGAGAGAGAGAGACACCGAAACTTCTATTTTCTTCTTCCCTTCCTTCTTGACCAAACTCGCACTCCTTTTAGCCCCTTCCTGCAACTTCACATTTTTCCAGTTTCTAGTTCTAGATATCGAACTATGCTTGAGAGAGTGATATGATCCAAATGAAGTCAAACTGCCTTGTATATATAGCCTTCCAATGAGGTTTAATTGTCTTCCTTGAATCCGACTTGATTTTCTTGAGGCCAACTTGGTGTGGAGGTTACATAATTCATTTTTGACTCAAAATAATTATTTTTACATCTTTCGAGAGCCCAGGAAGGGTCTCATAAAATATACACTCTAATGACTCTTTATTAATCCTAGAAGTCCACAATGGGGAGTTTGAAATAATAAAATGATGACCCAAGCATGAAAAACATGCTTTAATAAGTCACTAAAATAATAATAAAAATTCTTTTGACAAATACATTTTATGAAGACCGAACCTAGTTACATTTTTCAACACTCCCTCATAACTAGGGAGGTATTCATACAAAAGATCTCAAACTATATGAAATATGAAGAGTTTAGGCACCGCAATGCCATGGACTAGATTTTTGACCAAGGCAATCTATCCAAGGTCTCTCAACAGTTTAGGCACTGCAATGCTATGGACTAGATTCCTGACTAGGGCATTCTATCCAAGTGGGACTAAGATGGACTAAAGCTTTCAGCCTCTCTAGGTATCATCAGGCTTACTTACTAACCATCAACTCAAGGATCTAGGTGCGTATCCGAGACCAGAGCTCTACGACCAATGCCACCCTACCTACGTCGGGAACTAGACATCAACACACAATGCCGACCAGATGTCCTCCCAGGCATTGTCTCACATACAAAGCCTCAACTTCTAGATTATTTCAATCAGTAACAAATCCTCCCCGATTGGCACCAAACCTCTCCTAATCAAACTGATTGACAACTCTAAGCATGTAAAACATGCTATCAAACTTCTGAGAGATTTCCCTGTATAAACACAACCCCAATTAGTAACAAACTTTCAAATGTATATAAATAGATACAAACCTTCAGGTTCTTCCAAAAAACTTTATGTTGCTTCTCAACTTTTCATATTAGGACTTAGAGATTTCCCCATGAATCTTGATGGAAGATTCCTCATACAACTTCCTTTCCTACTTCTCATGCAGTAACATATTCTACAAATCGTTCCAGTTTGTCTTATCTCAACAACCCTTCAAAATACATTCTCCAATTTTCTTCTGTCACTCATGGCCTTCACTAAAGCTTATAGCTGTTAGTCCTGGTCTAGTGCATGACACATGAATTAGAGAACCATATCCATCAACTCCCTCTTAGCTAGGGAGGATCTAATCATTCCTATACAAGGAATATACCCAAGCTTTCTCTTATCCTAGGGAGTTTCCTTTCCTTCAAGCTCCCTCTTAACTTAGGGGGCTCAACTCCTTTTCTAGGACATCGGAGAATCCTTCATGGCTTCCATCCTTCTCATCAGAGTCGTCATGACCATCATTATTCACATCATGCTTATCACATCAAATTTAGTTTATGAACATCTTCACTATCTTGAAGATCACGTACCCGCACAACTTAGATAGCAAGTACAACCAAATCTATAGAAGCATGAAGTCAACCATATTTGGTATGTTCTATGCTTGCAACAACTGCTTCAACGTCCTTTAGTTAGCTCAATGACAATTTCCAATAGCAATCACATTAATCATCACATTGATAGAAACTGTAGATAGAACATGAACAATAAACGAAAAAGACAAGCCAAGACAAGAGAACACCAGTGTTCGGCGAATGTTAGGGAAGAACCCCAAGATGGGGAAAACAGTAAACCCTTTGATCAATTCTTCTTATTATTATATCAAATGTTCAACAGAGAGAAAGAGTACAATAAAGTCAAATGGACTTGCCAATAGATGATCAAAACAACACTGTCAAATTTGCAATTCTGTCCTTGGTCAACAACAGTCAAATCAGCAGCAGTGTGTGCCCTAACTAGTGAATGGTCAAGGGTCAAAATAACCCTTTAGCAGCTCGGTCAAAGTGCATTCAACTCGGCCTCCTTAGTTGGTCAAAGAACAATGAAAACAATCCTCTAGAGTGGTCAAACCTAGTCAAACAAAAGTGAAACACACGGTCAACAGAGGTCAAACAACCCATAAAATCTTGATTTTTGTGCCAATGAATGCGGCATGTTGAGACAGAAATTCTCCTTGAAAATTGAAGTCAAAAGGTGCCCAGAAAGTCATAGTCAACACTGGTCAAACTATAGAAAATCTCAGAAATTTTGGCTCTGTAATTTTGTCCTCCTTCCTGCTACACGTGTGAAGAAATCAGCTGCCCAATGAGGTGTATGAACCAATCAAATGAGGAGAGAGAAGAATGTGTGATGAAGTGCCAAATGAGGTTTGAGGTCATCGTTATTTATACAAGTTGTTGAGGGTCGAAAGGCATGTCGCTGGGGCTTCCTGAGCCTACATGATGATGTGGCCGACCTTGAAAAATTACACATACATGGACTTCACTTCAAAAACACATTTCTCCTTGTCCGATTTGGGTGATCTTTAGGTCGATTTTGGTCCTTTTGGAAAGAAAAATTCAATGCAATAATTATCTCCATCAAATGAGTTGTCCAAAGTGGAATTTGGCCCTAGTTTCCAATTTTAACACATGTACATATGAGGAGTTACATTACCCACTCTAGGATGGAGTTATCTATAGACATGCATCAACATGACAAGCTCATAAACTTTTCTTAAGGAGAAATTTCAGCTAAAGGGGAAATCTGTTGCAGACAAGGAGTGTTGATTTTTGTGTAGCATATGGAGGTATTCTCGCATGCAAAAAAGGCCTCCCAAGTCAACCAAGAGAAATATGAAAATGAAAATGAAAATGTGTATTTTTGGGCTTCTTGTAGGCTCCAAATGGTCAAGTCGACCCCACCATGAAAGGGTGTGACCCTCGGTCAAAATCAACCATTTGACAAGCATAAATACACAAGTTGACTTCCTCATTTTGACCAATTTGGATCACACATTCTCTCTTAACCACACGTGCAAAGTCAAGGAGAAGATTTGAAGTTTGATCGAGTTATAGAAGCTACCATTTGATTGAGTTTTGACCCGCTCTTTTTGACCAAAATATTTGGTCATGTTTGATCGAAAATCTGTCCAAGTATGACCGTTGGAATAGGTCAAGTTTGGCCATAGGAGAAGTCCAAAGTTGACCACAGAGAGGCACTGTTTGACCCCAAGTTGACCATAGGAAGTCAACCATAAGTCCGTGTTGACAGCAGGGGTCAACCATGGGTTCAAATTTGACTGCAGGAGATAGGTTGACCAAGCCAAAAAGTTGACCAGCATTGACTATTTTGATGGCTTGACTAGTCTTGACTAAGTTGGTATCTGACTAGGTTTGACTGGTATCTTGGACTTGGATTTTGGCACAAATTTCTAGAATATTCTTGGAATTGTAAATACTGCGAAAGAATAATTTCTTCTAGAAGAGAAGTTGCTGGATTTTCTACCGAGTTTGGGTTTCCTCGGGAAAATTTGTTGTCTCTATTGTGCTTCGCTGTCTCTTTATGATCCTATTGTTTTCATTACATTACTGTTGAGATTTTCTGTGTATAATTGCTCAATGATATAAGGGGCATAAGATAAACCAATTGGAAATAATTGGGAAGTAATTATCAGATCATAAGATCAGTTTTTACTGTGTATTATCTTGTAGAAAATTCAACAAGAAGTGGACCTTCACTGCGCTAAACTTTTGGATGTTTGACAACTAATTCTGTTAGATCAACTCTTAGGAGTATTGAGCTATGCTTCTCCAACTGTTACCGGTAGGATAATTGTAGTTGACTATTTTCTTGAAGGCTATGTCCAACTCAATATATTTCTCATATGAAGGAGGACTTGGAAACATAGTTTTGATTTGCCATAATATATGAAATTCATGTATTAACTGATCAACAATAGTTTGACTTTTTAACATTCCATCCATGTTTTGAAATTAGGATGCATCATTCCTTGCTTGTAATAAAATTCTTTATATGCTTCAAATTGAAAAAGTTCTCCCTTTATGTTCCAACATGAAGGCAATCCCATCTCCAGTAAGTTCTGGAATTTATTGTGTTAAATTTCTTTTTGTCAAAACATTAGTAGCTTCCATGATCAAAGAAGTATGATCATTGACACCTAAAGTTTTTAATTCACTCCAGATTTTTGAATTAAGAAATTTTATGACATTGTTGGCTACCTATGATTTGTTTCCTAGCTCTTAAACTTTTCTCATATTTTCTTGAACTTGTAAAGCAAAAGTATACTTATTATCTACCAATATGAAAGAATTTCAAAACTTCTTTGTTTCTGAATTAATATGATCTCAAAGAACATGCTTAGCTCCAATCAATAGGATTTCCCAAATAACCTTTCCTGTGCCATCTTGTGTAGTTTTTCTTTGACCCTTTGTTCTTTGGCTACCATTTCTTTCCTTTTCCTTATGCGATCCTTGATAATATCAGTTTCATTATTTTTAATAATGATCAACTTTTTAAGATCCCCAATCTCAATTGTTTTTAATATTTGAATCAAATAATGCCTTTTAACATTCCATTCGTGTTTTGAAATTTAGTTGCTTCATTCTTGGATTTTAATAACAATTCCTTATATGCTTCAAATTGAAAAATATCTCCCTTTTTTTAAATGTGAAGGCAATCCCATCTCCACTAAGTTCTGGAATTCACTTGTAAAAGTATCAAAACCTCATTGCATTAGATTGCATTTAGTTTGAGCCTATTGTGTTAAATTTATTTTCGTCGAAATTATAGTAGCTTCCATGATCAAAGAAGTATGATTATGTGAAAATTTCCTTAAATTGTAGCATCTAGAAATTTATTCTTCTAACTGATTAATTATGCAGTTTATTTGCTACGACAAACAACGAATAAATCTCATTGCAATTCTTCACAAGTAAAAACATTGTGGAAAATAAAATGCTAGAACTGAGAAATATAGAGCGCACAAAAAATTTGACACAGTTATTTTAGACAGTTATTTTGGACAAATGTCTATGGAAAAGGAAAACCGGTGCAGCTAATGAGGGTTTTATTATTAATTCTTCAGCACCAAATTTGAGTACAATAAAATGAATGCCACATGGGCAATTCTATCTGAGAGAAATACTAGCAAAATCAATTGAGAGAAATTTTCTCTCTCCACAAGCAATCTAGCCACAACCTGGGCTCAAAAAATGACTTCCAGAAAGATTTGCGTCCACCTTTGTGTTAGTTTTTGTAGTATCAGATGTGTTTTAGCCACGGAATTTGGTGGAGAGGCTAGAATACATGAGATTTCTAAGTGAAATTTGGGAGAAATTCCGCCTAGAAATTGACTTAATTAGATTATTAACCAGTTTTTAAATATTTCCTAAGCCTAAACTTAAGGAATATGGTTAATTAATCAGTAGTAATTAAGTCAAGGCGAGAATCATGTAGAAACTCACATGGATCGATCCAGAGATGATCCTAGCCATTGATTAAGTTTTAATCTTGGTCGTTGGTTCTCCAATAGAGGATTATAAGAGGAGATCGATGTGGTGATGGAGAAATCACTTAAGACACTTAAGCAGTTCGATTTCTTGGTATATTGATTTCCAGAGTAGCAGCAGTTAGTTGCCGGAGAGAGCCAAAGATTGAAGCAGTGTGTGAGGGGTAGAGATAGTGAGGCTGGAGGAAGTATTCCAGATCCAATGAGTGCATTAGCAGAGAGGTAGAAAAGCCACAGAGAAGCTAACGCAGAGACTGCGCAGTAGCTTCTAGAGGCAAGTTCGATTTGCTGAGAAGGAAAAACCTCTTCAGTTCCAGAGGTCGGGAAGGAGTCCCAGAGTGTTGGAGAAGCATTTTCCCAGCTAGTAGAAGGCAGAATGAATTCATCAGAGGCCAGTCAGAGGCTTGACGTCAAGCAGACTATGCAGTGCAACGCAGAGGTTGATGCAGAGGGTCAAAGGGCCGAGTTTTCTGAAGGCAGGTTGTGTCGGGGTTTCCCTGTGGGGTGAGGATATTCCTCTCTAGATTTTTGCCAGTGTTTTTCTTTGTTGGATTGCTAGATTTTAGCATCCAGATTGTACTTAGATTTTCACTACTGCAGAATAATAAAAACCCTCATTGCTGCATCGGTTTTCCCAAGTAGGGTTTTTCTAGGGACATTTGTCCAAAAATAATTCTTATATTTTATGTGTGTTAGCATTTCTCAGTTTCCAGTGCATTATTTTTTCGTGGTATTTTATTTGCGAAGGTTGCAGTGTGTTTATTTCGATATTTGCTGTAGCAGATAAATTGCTAAATTAATTAACAATTAGGAGAAATAATACTAGTTGCTGCAATAGGATTTTGGTTTTGGAATTTTCACATGGTATGAGAGTGTAAGTAATCATCTGGAAGCTCAGAAACAAAGGAAAGAATTTTGCTGCTCAGAAGGAGCAGTAAGCCAAAATTCTTGAGGCAATGCAGTTCATTGCCAAGTAGGCCGAGTTCCTTGGGGAAGTTCGATTTTTTTTAGTGCAGGAGGCAGAAAAAGTTTGAATTTCCCAGATCAGTGATTCCAGCAGGTTGAGGGAGTAGCAACAACTCAGTTTTTCGCTTAGCAGATTCTTGGTTGGACTTTTGCTGCAGGTTGCAGAAGCGTAATTTGCGTCGGGTGGAAGAGAAAAGCATACACAATAGAGGGAAAATTTTCCTCAGGGAATTTGGAGTCTCGGAAGTTTGAATTTCCAGTTGCAGATTGGCAGTAGTAACTAGCAGAGCCATGCATTCTAGAAGGGAGTGCGAGTAGCAGAGTAGCAGTTGAGCACAGAAAAAGGGAGTTTTCGACTTGATTAGAGATGGCCACAACTGGGATGAGAGATCAGGAGAGGTTGGAGGGTTCCTCCAACTATGTCATTTGGAAGGCTAGGATGTCCTTGCTGTTGGATGAATATGGCCTGAAGCTCTACATGGACAGTGTTGTGGTAGTTCCCTAGGGTGCGGATTAGCTGAAGGAATATAGAAAGGAGATGGCGCGAGCAAAGTGGTTGATCCTGGATGGAGTCCGCGACCATATTGTCTCACACATAGCTGGCAAGGATATTGCTTGAGAGATGTGGGATGCTCTTGCCTTGCTATATTAGGGCACTTTTGAGCAGCCAATCTCTCTTGCTCAAACAACGGGTGCAGCTAAAGAGTGGCAAATTTTGTCCAAAGTATATTGCTAAGGAGTGGCAAGTTTTGTCCAAAGTATATTGGGTAGAGACAAGCTACCAGATTGGGACAAGAGGCCGACTTGCAGTAGGAGTTGAGGTGAGCTTTGCTAAAGAGCTCCATCAGTGGTAGTAGTAGGAGCGGGCCGAAGGTGGTGAAGGAGGAGGAGAATGTGACCCTCACATCAAAGGGTCCTAGTCAGGGGCAGGGGGAGTGAAGGAAGAAGAAGAAGGACCTGTCAAAGGTCAAGTGCTTTAGGTGTGGAGAGCTTGGTCACTATAGTACCTAGTGTCCTCTTAGGAAGAAGGACAGGGAGGAGAAGCAGGACCAGAAGGCAGCTTCAGCAGAGATCGATAGGCTTTCCTCCATGCCGGAGGAAGACTTTACTATGTTTGCTGATATACTTGCAGAAGTGTGGGGTGACTTGGTGTTGTAGCCCCAGAGCGCTACAGAAGGGCAGGATCCTTGAGGGGTCCAACTCATGGATCATTACCTAGCTATGGGGGCCTACGGTATTCAGTAGCAGGATGAATCAGTGGCAGTTGATGCAGTCAGTACCAAAGTGATAGTTGCAGACTAGTAGCAGTCAGATGCTGAGGAGCGCAGTGCATATTTGGCAGCAGAGCAGTTGGCACAGTGCAGAGTCAGCAACAACATAGATCCTACAGTGACGGTGCAAATGCTAGTAGCAATCAAAGACTTGGGAGACAGATGCATCATATTGAACACAATTGATTCAGTATTTTGGATGCTTTTCAGTTGCAGATGTTGTAGTTACAACAACAATAGATGAGAGGGAGTTGCAGTGTTGGCAGTGTCAACAGCAACACAAATGCAACATACATCAAAGTTGCACTGTGGTTGGTGGGCAATATGGCCAGACATTAGCAGCATGACAAGAGATGATGCAGAGATGGTGTTGTGGTAGAGTGTAGCACTAGAACGCATTCCTCGCTAAGAGGGAGTGTTAATTTTTGTAGCATCAGATGTGTTCTAGCCACGAAATTTGGTGTAGAGGCTAGAATACATGAGATCTCCAAAACCCATAAATCCTTTTTGGAAATTCCGCCTAATAATGACTTAATTAGATTGTTAACCAATTTTTAAATATTTCCTAAGTCTAAACTTAGGGAATATGGTTAATTAATCAATATTAACTAAGTCAAGACGAGAATCATCTGGATACTCACATGGATTGATCTAGAGATGATCCTATCCATTGATTAAGTTTTAATATTGGCCATTGGTGCTCCAACAGAGGATTATAAGAGGAGATTGATTTGTTGATGGAGAAATCACTTGAGACACTTGAGCAGTTCGATTTCTTGGCAAATAGATTTCCAGAGTAGCAACAGTCAGTTGCCAGAGAGAGCCAAAGATTAAAGTAATGTGTGAGGCGCAGAGACAATGAGGCTGGAGGAAGTATTCCAGATCCAGTGAGTGCATTTGTAGAGAGGCAGAAGAGCCACAGAGAAGTTGACGCAGGGACTGCGCAGTAGCTTCTAGAGGAAAGTTCGATTTGCTGAGAGGGAAAGACGTCTTCAGTTCCAGAGGCCGGGAAGGAGTCCCTTAGTGTTGGAGAAGCATTTTCCTAGCTAGTAGAAGGCAAAACGACTTCATCAGAGATCACTCAGAGGCTTGACGTCAAGCAGACTATGCAGTGTAGCACAAAGGCTGACGTAGAGGGTCAGAGGGCTGAGTTTTTTAAAGGTAGGTTGTGTCGGGGTTTGCCTGTGGGGTGAGGAAATTCCTCACTATATTTTTGCCAGTGTTTTTTTTTGTAGGATTTCCAGATTTCGACATCAAGATTGTAGTCAGATTATCATTGTTACATAATAATAAAAAAAACTCACTGTTGCACAGGGCTTTCCAAGTTGGGTTTTTCCGAGGACATTTGTCCAAAAATAATTGTCTCATATTTCTCAGTTTCTAGCACATATTTTTCTGTAGTATTTTATTTATGAAGGTTGCAATGTGCTTATTTCGATATTTGTCGTAGCAGATAAATTGTTAAATTTGTTAACAATTAGGTACCAATTGCTGCAATAGGATTTCAGTTTTGGAATTTTCACTCTGCACAGGCCCTACGCAGTCTCTTGTATGCACTACCTGAAATTCCATTTGAATCAGATGTCTTGCTTGTCTTTGCCCTGGAAGTGATTTGCTTGGCCTATGTGGAATTTTTCCGGTCACCAACAACTGAATTGATTTCTTCCTCAGCTGAATCGATCTGCCCTCACGAGGTTCTACATAAGCCCCTGCCTGGAACAATTTGTCCTCTCTCTACTACCTCTTCCGACGCTGCAAACCTCCAACGGATTGCTCTGCTTCTCCTCTATCTCTACTTCCCTTCTCTAGCTCAAACTCTTCTTCCTGCACTAAACACGGCAACTGGATAGTTCGATCTGCCCAACGGACTCGATCACCAAGTGTGTCTTGCTCCAACCCCATTGACCTCCTCTTATAATCTCTCGTTGGCTTACCGACGACCATGATTAAATCCTCATCAAGGATTAAGATCATCTCTAAGTCGGTCCGTGTGAGTTTCTAGTAAAAACTCACCTTTCTCAATTAATTCTTGTTAATTAATCACTTTCTGCGTGGAACAATGCGACCTCTCTCTACTACCTCTTCCGGCACTAGAGGCCTACATCGGATCACTCTGTTGCTACTATGCTATCTCTGCTTCCCTTCTTTGGTTTGAACTCTTCTTCCTGCACTGAATACAACAACTCGATAGTTCGATTTGCCCAAGGGACTCGCTCATCAAGTGTGTCTTGCTCCAACCCCATTGACCTCCTCTTATAATCTCTTTGGCTCACCAACGACCATGATTAAATCCTCATCAATGACTAAGATTATCTCTAAGTTGATCCATGTGAGTTCTAGAGAAATCTCACCTTTCTTAATTATTTCATGATAATTAATCACTTTTCCTAAGTTAGACTTATGAAATATTTAACTATCAATTAATTAACCTAATTGAGCCATTTCTCGGTGTTTTCTCTTGAAAAGTTTTCTGGGTTCAGGAGTTCTAGTGTTTCTAAGCCTCTTTGACCAAATTCGAGACTAGAGCACCTGCCCAATGCTACCCAACAGTAAAAAACTAACACTCCCTCTTAGCGAGGAAGGTGTTTTGGATGATCTCATAACATCCTCCCATACACGTTGTTGATGTTTGACAACTGTGACAAACTTCCACTGCCCACCAACTACTGCACCTACTTTGATTCATCTGCCACTCTGAGTTGAACCATCTTGCATTTGTGCTGCGATTGACACTGCACTGTACACCCTGTACTGCTGCTAACTCTTCTCTGTGCTGCAACTGATCTCATGCTGATGCAACTACTGCAATTGAGAACTAAATCAACTGTGTTCTACTACTGAAAAGGGTTCTACACTATACCCACAGGTTCCCTAAAATAAATGAACTTAGTTCCTCCTAGAGCTTTCTTGAGTATATATGCAACCTGCTCTTTTGTGGGAACATGCTGTAGCTGGACTGCTCCATGTTGAACACAATATCGGATGAAATGGTATTGAATGTCTATGTGTTTCGACCTATCGTGAAACACTGGATTATTAGAGAGCCTGATGTAACTCTGATTATCACAGTAGATACTGGTCGCCTCCAACCTCTGATTGAGCAAACCATCCTGCATCTGTGCTGCGGCTGACACTGCACTGTACACCTTGTACTGCTGCTAACTCTTCTATGTGTTGCAACTGATCTCATGCTGCTACAACTATTGCAACTAAGAACTGAATCAACTGTGTCCTACCACTGAAAAGGGTTCTACACTATACCCATATGTTCCTTAAAATAAATGAACTTAGCTCTTTAGAGAGTTTTCGTGAGTATATATGTAACTTGCTCTTTTGTGGGAACGTGCTGTAGCTGGATTGCTCCATATTGCACACAATTTCAGATGAAATGGTATTGAATGTCTATGTGTTTCCACCTATCGTGAAACACTAGATTCTCACAGAGCTTGATGCAACTCTGATTATCATAGTAGATACTGGTCGCCTCTAAACTCTGATTGAGCAGACTTACCAATAGCTTCCAAAGCCATATAACTTAGCACATGGTTGTGCTAGCTGGCATATATGTTGCTTCTGCAAATCTTAGTGCTACTAACTTCTGCTTCCTGTTGCACCAAGAAACCATCCCTAACCTAACGTTGAAGCAACGCCCTAAGGTGCTTTTCCTGTGCATTGAATTACCTGCACAATCCGCATCTGTGAATCAACATAGTCTAAGACCATCACCTCAAGTATATCTCAACCCATACTCGACTGTGCCGCGCAGATACCTTAGAATGTGCCTCACCGTTTTCCAATGCACTGTCTTCGGTCCCACCATAAATTGATTGAGAGTGTTGATTGCGAAGCATATATTTGGCCTAATGTTGACTAGATACATGAGGGAATCGATAAGCTGTCTACACAAAGTGGGTTCAATGTCCTCACCTTCTGATGCATCGATCTTCCTCCATTTTGTAATCATAGGCATAGACATGGGTCTACAATCCTACATCCTGAATCTCTTCAGAATCTTTGTAGTCTACAATCCTGCATCTTGAATCTCTTCATAATCTTTGTAGCATATATCCCTAGACCAAGGAAGATCTCCCCGTCCTTCTGCCACACTTCCAAGCCTAGGAAGTAATGCTCTGCTGCCAGGTTCCTCTTGTAGTCCTCTATGAGCCTTGATGGCATTGTTAAGAAGAGATCATCCACATACAACACAAGGATGATTGGCTCATCCTCTACCATCATATAGTAAAGGTGGGGATCTGTGTCACTCTTGATGAATCCCATTTGCTGCAACTAGTTGTCAATCTGACCATACCATGCCCTGGGATCTTGCTTGAGCCCATATAGAGCTTTCTTCAACCTGCACATGTGTGCACCTCTCATGTGTCTCGAAGCCCTTTGGTTGTTCTACATATACCTCCTCTATCACCCGTTCAAGAAAGTTGTCTTGACGTCCATCTCGTGAATCTGCCATCCCATCTGTGTTGCTAAGTATATAACTGACTGCATAGAATTATATCTGGCATTTGGGGTGAAGGTCTCCTCATAGTCTATCCCTTCTTTCTGCGCATACCCCTTTGCCACAAACCTAGCCTTTTACTTCTCCATGTTGCCATTTGCAACGTACTTGATCTTGTAGATCCATCAAGAGCCAAAAACTGACCTGCCCTTAGGCCTCAACACTACCTCCCAAACACCATTCGTCATGGTAGAGCTATCCTCTTCTACCATGGCATCAACCCACACCTGATGCTGTGTAGCCCCTTGATAGCTGAAGTTTTCTTCAACCTGTGCCACCAAAGCTTGGTACTTGTCTGGTTGTCTGCGTTCTCTTTTGTTCGTCCTAGGAGCTCTAATGAACTCCTCTGCATCTCTTAATGTTTGACGAATTTCCCTGCTGGTTCGACCACTAGTGGTGGGACGGTTGACCAACTCCTCATCCTGCCTCTGCTTCTTCGTTTGCTGCGAACTCTCTGGATCCTCTGCACCTGAGGATATGCTGGTATTGGTAACAGTACTAGATCCCTGTGACTATCCTTGTAGCGGTCCTAGCTGCTGCCCTTGCTGCTAAACGAATGGAGCTTCTGCTGGCTCTCTTTGATCACTTGTTGGCATCTCATGAGATTTCTTGAAGGCTTTGTCCTCCATAAACTTCATGTCTCGTCTCATGATAATCTTCTTGCTGCTAGGAATGTGGATCCTATATGCCTTAGGTGTCTCCCTATATCCAACGAAATATGCTCTCTCTATAGTCTGATCCAACTTGGTATGCTTCTCATCTGGTACATGGCAATAAACTATGCTACCAAAGATCCTGAAGTGACTTACTCTTGGCTTCTTCCTTGAGAAGACTTCTTCTGGTGTTATCTTTCCCAATGCCTTGTGAGGAACCCTGTTCTGAATATACATTGCCGTGTTACATGTCTCTGCCCACAAGAACCTGCGTAAATCTTGGTCATATAACACTGCCTTCGCAGCCCCAACTAAAGCCCTGTTCTTCTGCTCCGCTACCCCATTCTGTTGCGGGTTGTATGTAGCTGCCCACTCCCTCTTGATGCCTTCCTTCGCACTGAAACATGTGAAATCACTATCTATGTATTCACCTTTGTTATTTGAGTGAAACACCTTGATCTTTTTCCCTGTCGCATTCTCCACTAGAGCCTTTAGCTCCTTGAAGCGATCGAAGACCTCATCCTTGGTCTTCAGTAAATAGATCCAGGTTTTCTTGGAATGATCATCAATAAAGGTGACGAAGTACTCGTACACTTTGAGAGATCTAGTGGACATAGAACTGCAAATGTCTGAGTGTATAAGTTGTAACACATCATTTGATTTGCTGTCACTTCTTGGGAATGCTGCCTTAGCATACTTCCCAAACACGCACTCCTTGCACACATTGTCATGTTCTGTGCCTAATTCTGGAACACCTGTTACTATCTCCCTGAGCATTCTGAGTGCGCCATGGTGTAAATGTCCTATTCTCTTATGCCATAGTTCATTCAAGTCTTTCCCACTGTCATTGCCACTACTTACTAGTGGCATTAGAGAGTCGAACTGCAACTTGTACAGTCTGTTGCTTCGTACCCCAATCAATTTCACCCTCTTCCAATTCTGGTGTTTGATGAACACCTTCTTCCCTACCAAGTGGACATCATATCCCTTATCCTGTAACTGGGATACTGAAATCAGGTTCATACCCAATCCCAATACATGCAATACATCTATAACACTAGTGTTTGCTCTTGACTCCCTCTCTATGTCAATGGTACCTCTCCCAATCGGAGTGCATTTCGACCTTTTTCCCATTGTTATTTGGAAGTTATTTTTCTCCTCATAATAACTGGAGAAATATTCTCTAACTCTTGTCATGTGCGCTGATGCTCCACTATATATATACCAGATTCTTTGTGAAGCTGAGGTAGTCAAGCAAGCAAATTTGTCCTCCAATCTGCAATACAATTCTGTAGCCCCCTGAATATCCAATCTGTCCATGGCCATGCTGGAGAATTCTGGAGAATTCAATTGAGATGTATTGAGTATAATCCTGTGTGCTATTTCTCTTCCACTCGATGTTAATTCTACTACTACAAAACTAGTGCAAAAAACAATTGTGCCTAGATTTGCTCAATGAAAATACTGATATGCTCACCAGAAATGTTTCCCGGATTCATTATTGCCTGCTAGAACTACTACTGAACAAATCAAACTCTTCTTGCCACCTGCAAATGGAAAATCGAACCGTTGTCCAACAATTCAAATTGCTTGGCCAACCTCTGCGCAGACCCAAAAGAAATTCGCTCAGAATCCCTTTGCACTACGAAATTTCTCTCTATCTCCATCTCTGAGCCTTTGATCTGTCAAACTTGGCTATGATACCATGCAGAATTTTACTTAAATTGCAGCAACTAGAAATTTATTCTTCTAACTGATTTATTATGCAGTTTATTTGCTATGGCAAACAATGAATAAATCACACTGCAATTCTTCACAAATAAAAATGTCATGGAAAATAAAATGTTGGAATTGAGAAATATAGAGCACACACAATTTTGACAGTTATTTTGCACAAATGTCTTCAAAAAAACCCAATGCGGGAAAACTGGTGCATCAAATGAGGGTTTTATTATTAATTCTTCAATAACAAACCTAAGTACAATAAAATGAATGCCAGACAGGCAATCCTCTCTAAGAGAAATACTAGAAAAATCAACTAAGAGAATTTCTCTCTCCACAAGCAATCTAATGACAATCTGGGCTCAGACATGGACTCTCGGAAAGATCTGCGTCCACCCTTGCGTAGTCCCTGCGTAGTCTCTTGTATGCATTGTTCGAAACTCACTTTGAATCAGATGTTGTACCTGGCTTTGCCCCTGGAAGTGATTCATTTGGTTTACTGGGAATTTTCTCGACCACCAACAATGGAATTGACTTCTTCCTCAGTTGAATCGATCTGCCCTCTTGAGGCTCTGTGCAAGCCCCCGCACAACCTCTGCTTGGAACAATTCAGCCTCTCTCTATTGCCTCTTTCGGCACTGGAAACCTCCACCGGATCACTCTGTTGTTGCTCCTCTATCTCTGGCTCAAACTCTTCTTCTTGCACTAAACACGACAACTGGATAGCTCGATCTGCCCAAGGGACTTGTTCACCAAGTGTGTCTTGCTCCAACCCCATCAACCTCCTCTTATAATCTCTCGTTGGTTCACCAATGGCCATGATTAAATCCTCATCAACGGCTAAGATCATCACTAAGTCGATCCATGTTAGTTTCCAGAGAAATCTCACCTTTCTCAATTAATTTCTGTTAATTAATCATTTTTCCCAAGTTAGACTTATGAAATATTTAATTATTAGATTAATTAACTTAATTGAGTGATGTCTAGGTGTTTTCTCCTAAAACTTTTTCTGGGTTTTGGAGTTATAGTGTTTCTAAGCCTCTTTGATCAAAGTCGAGACTAGAACACCTATTCGATGCTACCCAACCATAAAAAACTAATAGATTATTGACACCTAAAGCTTTTAATTCACTCCATATTTTTGAATTAAGAAATTTTATGAGATTTTTGACCACTAGTGGCATGTTTCTAAACTCTTGAAATTTTGTCATGTTTTCATGAACTTGTGAAGCTAACGTATACTCATCAACCACCGATATGAAAGAATTCCAAAACTTTGTTATTTCTGATATAATATGATCCCAAAGTATATGCTTAGCTCCAACCAAATATGATTTCCTAGCTAACTTTCCCTATGCTTGCTCTAAATCCTTTTGCAGTTTTTCTTTAATCTTTGCTCTTTGGTTACCATTTCTTCCTTTTCCCTTAGTTGATCCTCGACAATATCAATTTCATTATTTTTAATAATGATCAACCTTTTAAGATCCCCATTCTCAATTTCTTTAATATTTAAATAAGATAAAATGCCTTTGTTAATTGATATGTAGGATTAGGTGGTGTAGGTGGTTGATTTGAAGAAGACTTTTAAACCCTTGAGTTCATCCTTTTCTTTTTGTAATGTTTGAGTTTGTTGTTGATTCAATTTCAAATGATTGTTCGTTTGAATTATTTGTTGTAACAATTGATCTTTTTCTTGTTGTATTGTTTCAAGTTCTAATGTTTGCACATGATCAATGTTTGGCATCTTTAACTTCTTTTTTAATGCTTGGATATCAATAGCCTTCATTTTAGTTAAAGCTTGGATAGATTTTGCTTTATAATTGTCTGCACCCAAATACACTATCCACTGCTCCAATTCATTGATCATTATCTGCTTTGTCCTATTAGCCACTTTTTCCTATTTCCATTGTTTTTCAATTTTGCTAGACATATTTTGAATTTTGTCTACACTGACTAAAGTTTGCATCATATCTTTGTGTATCATTTCCCCTATCTACCTATGTAGATCCATTTTCTCTGCCATATTTATGTCATCCATCTTAAATTTGAGTCTGGTGCAATGTTGCAGGATCCTTCCCCCCAGATCTGGAGGTGGATTTGTGTTCTAGATGGAGTTGCCACTGATCCTCAGGCGTGACCATGGATCTGAAAATTGGATCAGATCTGTGGTTCCATCTTTTCTTCACAATTCTTGGAAAAATGAAATTGGGGTGAACTGAACTGTGGTTCTGGAACATATAGGCCGTGGATTGTGAGTGGATCTGGGAGAAAGGCGAACGGTCCTGTGGACTTGTTTTTTAATATTTTTTTGTAATTGATTAGGGTTTTCAAACTTATATGTGGGGAATTATGCTTCCCAAATACTCCCAAGGTGCCCCCTTGACACTCCCTAGACGCTTCCTAATGGTAATGTTTAAGGCGCTTTCTCATTTATTTTTCTTTTTGATCCTATTACCTAGAGAATTATGCTTCCCGAACACTCCCAAGGTGCCCCCTTGATGCTCCCTAGACGCTTCCTAATGGTAATGTTTAAGGCGCTTTCTCAATTATTTTTCTTTTTTTATCCTGTTACCCAAAGAATTATGCTTCCCGAACACTCCCAAGGTGCCCCCTTGATGCTCCCTAGATGCTTCCTAATGGTAATGTTTAAGACACTTTCTCATTTATTTTTATTTTTCATCTTGTTATCAACCACTAGTGGGTGACACCTATAGGAGAAATTTTCTCCTAAATTTGTCTTCATTCAGTAGCCAGCAGCTCCTTGTAGCCACCAAATAGCTTGATTTGCCACCATTCTCTGCCACTTGAGGTAGGCATTATGTGCTCTCGCCCATTTGTTATTGATCATATGTTTGAAGGTGGGCCTTCCAACCCTGAAGGTATGGATTTTCTTTATGCAAATTGGGTATTTTTTGCTTGTTTATCCTGGATACATTTGGACATGGATTAGTGGGGGGATTCGGCAGAAAGACTAGACTTGGAGTGTGCTCCTGTTCCTTTGTCCTGACTTGGTGGTTAATCTTGTATCCTAGTCTCATGGGATCTCCTCTATTGGCTACTAGATTTAGGAGCGACACTACATGGGAAACCTCAACTTTTGTTGCATGGTCCTGCTTCTTGATGCCATATACATCACTTCCCTTCGCTCATTATAACCCCCCTAAGTTGCAGGAAACGCAGGTACAAAGGGCGTTTCTGCCCGGAAACGAAACGGAAACGCGTTTCGGCGTACCGTACGGCCTGGAAACGCGTTTCCGGCTGTACGGGCACGTTTCCCGAAATGGAAACGTGCC
>APFE030935128.1:2081-12346 GCA_000404065.3 Pinus taeda | reverse complement strand
ATACAATTCTTTATCATATGTGGGATAGTTAACTACTGCAGAATTAAATGTCTCAGAATGATAACATATAGGTTTACCGTGATGTATCAACACTTCTCCCATGGCATAGTCACTAGCATCCATTTGGATCTCAAATGGTCTTTGAAGATCAGGCAGTGCTAGTACTGGTGCTATACTAATCTTTTCTTTCAAGGTGTCGAAGGATTTCTGTTGTTTGCCTCCCCACTGAAACACCTTGTTCAATCCTGTTAAATCATGTAAGAGAGCCGCAATTAAGGAAAAGTTAGAAATGAACTTTCTCCAATATTGTGCTTCTCCTAAGAAGTTTCTAACTTCTGTAGCAGATTTGGGTTTAAGCCAATTTACAATGACTGCAACTTTAGAGGGATCTATCTTCAATTCACCACCCCCTACTATATGACCAAAATAATTCAAAGATGTTTTGCCAAATTCACATTTTGAGAGTTTAATATAAAGCTTTTCTCTTCTCAAAACATCTAGTGTCTACTTAACATGTTGTAAATGTTCTTCCCAAGTTTTTCTAAATATAAGAATGTCATCCAGATATACAATAACAAAATCATCAAGAAAAGGTCTGAGTACATCATTCATTATTCTCATGAAAGTAGCAGGGGCATAGTTAAACAAAAGGCATAACCAGCCACTCATACAATCCCTACTTTGTTTTGAAAGCAGTCTTCCATGCATCTTGTTCTGCAACTCTGACCTGATGATATCCACTTTGCAAGTCTAACTTGGAAAAATAAACAACTTCTTTCAATTGATCTAATAGATCATCTATGCGAGGAAGGGGATAACGATTTTTTATTGTTATCTTATTCAGTGCTCGGTAATCAATGCACATTCTCCATGAGCCATCTTTCTTTCTTACCAAAACGATTGGAGACCCACATAGTGATGTGCTAGGTCTGATGAACCCCTTCTCAAGTAACTCCTGCGCCTGCTTCTTGATTTTTGCATTCTCTAAAGCGGACAACCTATACATTCCAATGTTAGACAATGGAGCATCTTGCTGCAAAATAATATCATGCACTATTTCCTTTTTGGGTGGCAGACCTTTAGGTTCTTGAAACAAGATATCATATTCTGAAACAACTTTTTCTAAATCAACTTGTTGTTTAGCATCACAACCCTCAAATACATTGGTTTTATTGGGTTTCTTTTCCTTTACAACCATCTGTAAAAATTGTTTTCATGAATTTACAATTTGTTTCATCTGCCTTGAGTTTATGAGAGTATAATTATACTTGAGCTTATGAGCTCTTAAAAAGTATTTAATTCCATCTTTAATGAGTAGATACTTGTTCTCAGCTCTATAGAAAATAGCTTTTCTATCATACAAGTAAGGACTTCCTAAAACAATTCCACATATATCTAGAGGAACTATATCTAACTCAACCTCATCTACCAATGCTTACCCAAAAAAAAACTTAAGTTTACATTGTCTAGTCACTTGTAGTTGTGCTTTATCACTTAACCAACCTAATGGTTATGGTTTTTTGTGAGGTGTAGTTAGTAATCCCAACTTATTTACAATTTCTTCAGAAATTAAATTTACTTGTGAGCCACTATCAAACAAAGTATCAACCTTTTGATGCTTTTCTCTCATTTTCTTCATCATTAATAGATTGTACAGAATTACTAGTAGATGCTTCAAAATATTTACCTTTTATACCTGTGGCTGCAATGGTTGTTTCATCTCCTGAGTCCGACCCCAAATATTTTTGAATAGCTGCAACAATATTCTTCTTCTTTCCCTCGAACTTCTTAGGTCTCAACTCCAAATGTAAAATCCAACAGTGTTCATCATCATGCCCATCCTTCTCACAGTGAGTGCATGAAGACTTGCTTTTCTGTGCAGTGTTGGCCTTCCTCTCTTTCCATTTCTGTTTTCTTTTCTCCTTATTCTTGCTTACAATGGGCTTGGATGATCCTCCAACTTCTGGGTTCCTATTCTTTCCTCTGGATTCTAGATGTGTAGCTTCAACAAATACCTCATCTATACTAGTGGGATTAAACATGAGGATAGTGTGCCTCATGTAGCTGCGTAGACTACCTATGTACTTCAATAGAGTCTCAGGTGAGTTTAATGAAATTCCGAGAATCAAAGCTCTCTTCCTAAATTCTTGGGTGTAACCCTATACACTTTTCCCTTTCAATTGGCGATGAGTTTGCCAGCTCATCATGGCTTGTTGCATGTAAGCTAGTGGATAGAACTACTTTTTGATTGCAAAAACAAATTCACTCTAGACAGAAAGAATCTTACCATGTTTCTTCATGTCATCTTGTGTCCTGCCTTCCCACCATACCAAGGCAATGCCTCCGAGGCGTAGACTGGCCAGCTAAATCTTACTCTTGCCTGAGTCGATACTCTGCACTCTGCAGTGAACATCAATTTGTCTGATCCAATTATCCAGCTCTCTACGTTCAAATCTCCATCATGTATTGGTAAATCAAATTTAACATCTAATTTAATCAAAGATGTCTTCTTTTTATGTTCAGGGCTATTAGGAGGTGTGAGAAAGTTTTCTTCTTTCCCTTTGCCTTTTGACTGGTCATGGAGGAGAGATTCTTCTTCTCCTTTTTCTTTGGATTGTGATGAATCTTCATCTTTACCTTTCGTAAACTCCCTGTACATTTCCTATACCATGGACCTCATGGCCAAGAAACTATCTATGAATTGGGGGTATGGTCCCAAGAGACTTTCTTCTCACATTTTCTTCTTAGGACAGACTCTTCCAATTTCTGGGCTAGTTTCAACCAACTCTCCTTCTCCTAATTTAAGCTTTTATATAGTTAACATTCAACAACAAATCCAGCACAAGCTTGTCTAATCTTAAACAACCTAGAGCTTTGATACCACTTGATCTGAAATCACTCGTGAATGATCTCAGTTAATTAATGAAGGTATTACAGACCCATGTGTTGGCGTGTGCCTATGTTATTTTAAGAAACGGATCGATAAGATTGTGAAATACACAGGCACTGGGAACAGTAAGGGAAACACAGTAAGAAAACACAAAACACAACAAATTTAATAAGGAGTTCACCCAATCTTCCTAGGCTACGTCTCCGAGTCCAACCTTAAGTGGTGGCCCTTTCTGTTGTGTCTAAAAGCAAAGATTTTACAATAAGGAGCTCAATTTGAGTCTCAGTTAACATAGAATAATCAGTAGGATTGTACTTGGATCCCCCAAGTCTCTAGAGTACACAGACTCCCCTTACTGAATCTTGACCTCGACTAGTCTCAGTGGTATGAGTCCAATTTGGTACTCAATACCTAACATGTCTACATAGACGAGTTGCTTGAACCTCTCAAGCCTTCTCTAGAGTTCACAAACTCTCAGACTCTCTTTGTTCTGTCTACTCGATGCTACCTTTGCTCTGTAGGTCAGCTCGACTTCTTTGTTCTCTGCAATTCACTTCTTTCTCTCTACTTATGTTCCCTCTGCTCTTTGTCTATTCATGGCTTAAAGCCAATCTACTCCCTGACTGTTCATTTCTACTTCCCAACTCTCTAGATCACCTACCTCTGTCCACTGGAATTCCCCTACTCTGCATCATCATTGATGTGTAATGCTTCACAGAGAGGTGGCCACCTATTTCCTCGCGAACTGAGTGTCAATTCTCTTTGAATTGATTGTTATTTCCGTTGCTCCAAGATTGCCCGTGAAACTGTTCCTCTGCCAACTCATCGATCATGTCGAACCTCAAATCTCATGTACCTCAGTCTCTTTCCCTGTCAAATCTAGTCTTCCATCGGGTTAATTCTCTACCGTTGATCTGGAGCCTCTAGATCCTATGGTCTGGGTCTATATCGCACGGGTAAGTTGCTCGACCGTTACTCACGCGATGTAATTAGTTTTCTCTCACATCCGCTAGATGCATGTCACCTGGTGTGTAGCATCGCACTGAAATCGGCCAAACCTGCTCACCGCTCAAAGTGCACGCAATATCCTACCGGTTTTGGGCATGGGACTCGCCTTCTGACGGTTTCTGCACAGTTTCCTGTTTTCCTCGTGACCGAGCGCTCGGGGCTTTCCTTCACTGAGAGTTTTTCCTTGCGATACCTGATTAGCGCTTTGTGCTAATCGTGTATCAGAAACTGCCTATGTGTTTGGATCTGGGCTTCCAATTGCCAATTTGCATCCATGCACGGTCTCCATGGGCCAACGGTCAGCACACTTTGACCGAGAGTCCTCGTTGTTTTGTGCTGGCCACAAATTTCCATTGTCCAGAGGTCATTTCTGATAAGCTCGTCATTCATAAGCTTTTGAAGCCTGACATAATTTGAAACAGTCATGGAAATGTTTAAGGATCCAATTCGGATCAGGATGAGTTTGCTTGCTTTTCATCTACCCCTTTGTTTGATTCATCTAATCATGACGGTGTCAAAGAATTCATTGATTTTTCTGACTGTGGTGGTCGTGATCCATTTGTTTCCATTTTTATCACAATCATGAATCTATTGCAGTTGATCTTTCGAAGCCATTGGTTTATGATGATCTACCTGATGATGAAGTTGATACACTCAAGACTGTCGAGGAACTTCATCCCAAGCTAATGGTTATGTCAGGTCCTCACTCTCTTGGGGTTAGTCTCACTTCCAATCATGAAATTGTTCAATCACCCAAGGCTCCTCATCACTCATCTATATGCATTGAAGATCCATCTTACTCACAGATCACACTTCCTCCACTCGAACTGCACGATCCCATTGCTCATGCATTGGAGGAGTCTTACATTGCAAGCACTCGTTCGTGACATAGGTTAGATTTGTTTCTTTCGTTTGCTTGCATGTCACAGTCAGGAATGTGCTTATGCTTCAAAGTTGTACATAGTGCCACATAGCACCATGATAAGTCCATGGACTACTCGCCATGCACATGCACTCGCTTATGTCCCGTGGGCACTTTGAAACATGAAGTGTGGTTGTCTTCATTGTTATATCTTTCTAGTTTGTTGGTTTGCACAAATAGGTTGCTTGTAGACCAAGCCTTCACCGAAAGGGTTCTACCAATGCGCTGGTGGCTACATTAGAAGTATCACTTCACGTGATCAAGTCCATGCACTATTAGTGTAGGAGTAGGAGTAGTGTTTTCTCTCAGTTGCTTGCTTGCATGCTTTGTTTTCTTGTTTGTTTGCTTTCTTTTTTTCCTACTTGCTTTTCTTTCATTCTTTTCTTCTCTTCCTTTTGTTTTTTGAGTTCACTTGTTTCGTTCGTAGGTTAGTTTTCTATGAAACCATGTATGACTCTTGAAGAAAGCTGGGTAAAGTACAAGAGGGCTTGTACAACTATCACTACTTGGTTATCTATCATCTTGCCTCTATATGATGAGCTTGTATTTTAGTCAATGATACGTCGAAGGAAAATGCATATTGTTTGAAGTGAACCTTGGTGAAAACACAACGCTTGCACACTAACTAGTGTCACCTTCTCTAGTCAGTTATTTTTGGGTTAACCCTTGTCAACTCAGTCAAGTAGAGTAAGGTGATGGGAAAAACCTTAATAGGCATGTCATAGATATAATAAACTACTTCTCTGCTGGAACAACCTCTTCTTCTCTTAATAAGTCAGGATCCCTCTCCACCTTTGAAATGAATAAGTTCTATGCACAGTGAAAAATGAAAAAATGAAAAAAGTCAAAAAAATCAAAATGAAAAATGAATAAGGCAAAAGAAGAGAAATTCTTCCTACACATGGAGGTGATGCAAGTAACTCCACCGGGGTACTGACCAGGCTCGTTGGCAACGGAGCCATGCTTGTATTCCTATGTGACTCCATCAGGGTACTATTTAGGCTTGCTAACAGTGGAGAAACACCTGAGATGAAAATCTGACGACTATAATACTTGTGCACCAATATACCCCTCAAACCCAATCGAAACAACTGTGTTGCCTTGGCTTGAAAGGTGTGTCAATTGGTCAAGCGTCTAGTAGATGCTACATCTTACAATCAAGTTAGTGTAAAACCAAGATGAGGTGAGAGCTGAATAATACTTCCGGACGTGTTAGACTTCCTTTTCACAAAGAAGGTCCATTCAGATAGTTGGAGTTCTACCAGTGTGTCACCAAGTGTTGTAGCGGCTACAACCACCCTCAAAAAAATTTCCTTAGCCTATCTTGGAGCCTCCCTACCAACCTTAGACAATGCTTTGTCTTTCTTCGTCAAGTAATCAAGCTTCAAGTTCTTTCCTCGCACAAAGGAAACCTCTCGATCACAATTGATCCATTCCAATCACAGGTTTCTCACCCAGACTTGGTCCAACTACAAATTGAGTAGCTTCCCCTTGAAAATTGTGCATTTCTGGAGGGAAACTAGCCTTCCCTCTAGAAATTGCACAATCCTCTCTAGAAGCCTACTAGGCTCCAGGATTACACAATCGTGCCACCAAGCACTCCCAACAAGATTTGAACAAATTTGCCGAGCAAGGTTGTTCAGTCCAGGATTTGTGAAAATCTGGGTAGCAGTCAGCTCCTCTGCCCAGAAATTGTGCAAACCTCCTAGGAAGCCAGCCCAACTCCCAACCAAGAATGTGCATTTTTCCCAAGCAGTTGAGCAACTGCATGCATGAGCAGTCCGGTTGACTAGTTCAACCCGGGACCAAGGAAACTTGACTTCCATGCATGCATGACTGGCTCTTCTTGGAATAGCAAGAGACAACGTGCAAAAGGAATCCCATGATTTAGGGAGCTATTTTTAGCAGTCGGGGGGTCACATGCAAAGTTTTTTTCGAAGTTTCCCTGCAAGTGTCTCTTTTTCCTAGATTTGTGACATGTGCGTCATGAGATCTATTGGATACCTATACCAATAGGTTTCATATTTCATGATTGGCAAATTCAAATGCCAAATATGCTCTGCTTTGCTGATACAAAGATCCCATATTTCCAAGACAAGGCAAGGTGTGTAAATGCCTTCATGTTTACTAAATTTTGATGGATGGTCCAACAGTCTAATCTGGATCATGCCATGTTTCAATTTTATGTTGTAGAATAGAGAAAGAAGTCTGCCCAAACTATTTAATCTTGGCAGACCAATAGTTAGGCAGAGAAGCTAAGGTTCCCAACTGCTTAATCTGGGGCCTTGGAAAGCAATAAGGGTAGTGCTAGATAGGCAATCAAAAGAAAAAGCCAATGGAAAAGAAAAGGCACATAAGGGTCTGCAAGTCCAAGTGCACCCTCCAAGAAGAAACAAAAAATGCTAGGCAAGTAGATGGGTAGGTATATGGGGTTGCAGAAGTGGTTTCCTTTCAAACTAAATCTTGCTGGTCAATATAAGGAAATCAACACAATGGAGCATGTCTAACTTCCCTTTTTCCTTATTTTTGCACTCATTACTAACATCCCTAAACCAGTTGTGTTTGTGAAAGAATTCAAGGTTTATGTTGGTTCTGGTTTCCTTTAAGAGCCACATTTCTTGTGCAAAATTCTTTTCATTTTGATCTACTCCCTAAGCTAAGTTGTTTTCAAATAAACTTAGTGATATCACTTCTCATTTACCTCTTCCCCCATATTAACCCCTAACTTCTATTATCTAATTCCCTATGTCACCCTTTCCCTACTATTATAACACCATGGTGTATAAACCCCAAACATTCTATAAATATCCCCCCCCCTTTAGCATTATCGCCATATGTTCACTACTAGGGAATCAAATTGACACCTGGTCAGTTTAAGAACCCCAAGCCTTACCTCTTTTTCTCCTTCAGAGTTCATTCACCTATTCAACCCTTCATTTTTCTTAAAAAACCTTGTAAAAACCCATTTTCACCCCTAACCTGCTCAAATGGCAAAATTACAATGAAAAACCCATTTTTCCGACTTATCCTAAGTTTTGGAGCTATGCGCGACTTTATAAAAATACATTGGAAAACCGTATAAATCACCAATTTTCCAAAGTCCCGCCCGGGCACAAATCCCATGAAAAAACAATATTTTATTGCCTGCCCGACGCCGTATCATCCGGACAAGTCATTGACCCGTCGACCGTCCGATCGGGCGCTTTTCATCTAACGGCTCACATGGATATCGGACCGGCCCCGACGCTCGAAAGATAGCTTCCAATATCTTTCAGAGGGTGACGTCAGGCCTCGGCCACACGTCGCCCCCACAGCGTATCGGAGCCCCCTCTGACAACTCCACTTCCGTATGAAAAGCGGTGCGATATCATACCGCCTACGGTTTCCGGTTTCCGCCAACCCGCCTGCCATCGTCACTGCCAGCATCACTGCTACATCATCGTCGCGTCCGCGCCCCCGTCTGCCATTGCTCCACCTGTCCGCCACCTCACCATCCCCATGGACCACTCATAATCCGTCACGTCACCTGATGACGTCATCTGACCCTGACCCCACCTGATGACGTCATGCTGACATCATCCGAAAAAGGCGCCAATGTTCCAAAAAATCCATATTTTGGCCAAATTTTCGCGTTTTTTGCACTTTTTGCAAAAACGTCTGTGTTGTCTTCTGCATGTATTTTACATCCAAGCTCACACCAACCTACTGAATTCAACCTGGAGACCATCGGCGCGCCAACCCACCTGAATTTGTGACCTGGACTATCAGTTTACCAGGTATTTATCCCTGTGAATCCTCTCTGCGCCTGGTTTGTCTGCAAATAGCTGAAATTAACTTAAAACACTGAAAAAACAGATAATTGACCAGCAAATCCCCTATTTGAAGTCACAAGGTCGAAATTCACCATCTAAGCCTTGTTTACCAAAGCTTTCACTAAACCTGCATTCTGTTCGCGCAATCGCGAACAGGGAACCCGAACTACACCTAATTACTGTGAGAGAGTATGTTAAAGACAAGTGTTTACCCTTTCTTCAGTGTTGTGTGCAGTATTTCAATTGCTGCAATTGACCCTTCTGCCCTCTGTTCCTCAACAAATCACCTCTCCTTCCAGGAAACACTCTTGTCTGTTACTCTGCACAGTAACACCAGTTCACATATAAAGCAGAGTTTTAAAGTAACTATGGATACACCAGTAGCACCTGTGGCCATCAATATTGCCCCTTTAAATGCCCCTCAGAGAGAATTGGAGTGGCAGGCATTAGCAGATTTGGATTATCAAATCTCAAAGGAATTTCTAATGAAAAGAAAGTTCCACATCCACCTGTTAAATGAACTAAAGGCTAAACATGAGATTGGAATAGATGTATTGGGCATTTGGGATTCCTTCCTCCCAATCTTCAAGCTTCCTCGGGTCAATCAATTTCCTGACCTAATTCACCTATGTGCTGATGATTATGATGCCACTCAGAGAGCTGTGCTTGACCCCTCAGGCTTAGTTGTTTTCTATATTACCCCTGAGGCCATCAGAGAGATGCTACAATTCAAGACTGAGAAGAAATTGGTTCCCCTATCTTTGTTTGATCTAATAAATCAAGGACCTAAGATGTTGACAGATGCTCAAATCACCAAGCTGAACCAACTATATATTAAATCTGATACTGTGCAGTACCCTCCCATTTTTCATGTTTACCTCAACCCATTGGGCAGGGACCTTGCAGATATGAACAGTCCCATTCTGGGTTATAACTCAATTGAGTATATTGATGAAACTGTACTGGTAATGATGCTCATGTTTTCCCCTGGAAAAACTGTAATCTGCTATGACTATGCCACCTACATATCAGAAAAAATGCATGAGCAATTGATGAACCTATCAAGGGAAAGGGTGTTCAGATACTCCTCCTACATCTACCACTTAATTTTATACTATCAGCATGAGAAATTTTCTTTTGCTATGAAAAGAGTGGATGCACAAGGAAATCCAAGGTCAGTAGTGTATTGGACCTCAGCTTTTCACTGCACAGCCTATTCTCCATACACTTACTGTGAGTTTATAGACCTTTTTATCCACCCAGCCATGTCTCTGTTCCTGAGCTCACCTCCTCCAAGACTAACCGATGAGATGCAGAGGATCCTTTAGTTGTCCAAGGTATACAGCATTGGGGATTGGTATTTTTACCAAAATCACACCGTTATTAGAATATATGGTTGTGATTTACCCCCATACAGACTGCCCAAATATGTGCCTATGAGGTTGTTTGCCCTTGAATACTTCAAGCAGTTTGGGAATTCTGATGTGAAGAAATTTTTAGGCAAAGGCAAGAAAGCACAGCTGAAGGTAAAAAAGCAATTGGGCCACTTTGTTTTTAACAAAAGGGAGGAAGGCTGGCAAGAGGCAGACATAATGCTAGAAGGCCTTGGCCTAAAGACCAGTTTCCTCTGGAA
>APFE030935122.1:239879-310627 GCA_000404065.3 Pinus taeda | reverse complement strand
TTTCAAAAGATCAAGGTCAAGCACCAACTCCCCCAGCTCAAACCAAAGTGGCAGAAAGCCCAATGTTGCAAACTCCTCTGAATGAGGAAAGGAATAAGAAGAGAGACCGGGAAGCCACTCCCCCCACCAGTGGACCTACTGAACAACCTAGGACAAAGAGGCAAATACCGAATCCTCTGTCAGAAGAGGAAATTATTAAAGAAACTACAGACAACCACAGAGAAGAAAGAGTAGTTAGCCAGCAAACTTTTCCATTGGGAGAAGCATCCATTAGCTCGCATAGGCAAGAGCTGGAAAGACAACAAAGTTCAGAAGTATCATCACAAAGACCTCCAAGAAAAGAAGCTTTGAATATAAAAAAGACATTCACAGAGATAAAAGCCAGAAATGATCCTGTAAGAATTCGAATTTATAATCAGCATTTGAGGATGGCCCCTACAAACCAGCAGAGATTAATATCAACTTATGACATTAAAGAGGGAAAAAATATAATGAGTTACTTTAAACCAAAGGTGCAACAACCCCAGTCAATAGAAGATTACATTAGAACAAATTTGGAGGTCTTAGCCAAGGATATTCATCCTATGGACCAAATTCAACTTCAAAAGCAGACTCGAAAAATGGTCTATTCCACACTGGCTGACAAAGCAATGTTGGCCCACAAACTACAAAATTCCTTGGACAATACAACTGCTCAATTACATTTGGAGAAAGCCTCTTCTTAGGCCAAGGGTAACAGAATCAAATCATTAGAATAAATCATCATTGGATTGGGACACAATCCCAAAGATGCGGAAGGTGTTGAAGCATTAATCAAGAAAAAGGAAGAAGACATTGCTGCCCTGAGGAAACAATTAAAACTACCTCCTTCAAGGTAACCACAGACTGATGAGGTTGTAAAGCAGAAATTTGATGAAGAGATGATGGACCTGCACATGAAACTTAATGAAAGATTGAATGATATAGAGCAGGCACTAGAAAAAGCATTGAAAGGGAAGCAGGGAGAGTTGACTTCTCAGCCTCCTGATGTAATCCCTGTAGTTTCAACAACAGTCCCTTCAACACTTGGAACAGCAGTGATTCCAAATGTCCCAGTAGTAACAACAAAGGTAATCACAGGTACATCTACATCAGGAGCAACACCAGGGAGTAGTACAAATTTGAGCATAGAAGAATTGACAAAGGCGATGGATTACATGAGATTACAAGTTATAGAATTAAAGCAAGTAAAAGAACAATTGGCTAAGGTAGAAAGAAATTATGATATTTCCAAAATAAGTGTTGTGGAAAAGACAAGCGAAATTAAAGCCTTAGAAAAGAAAGTAAAAACATTAGAACAAGAGCTCACTTTCGACAAACCCCTAGCAGAGATCAAGAAAATTCTTTGGGCCAACAACATTCAATCCATAAATGATATTTGGCCATCCATCATAACGATCTATGAGTAGATTGACTTAGTGAGAGCAACACATGGAGAAATTCAAAAAACAAGAGCTTTGTTAGAACAGATGCATGAACAAGCCAACTGGCTTATACATTTTTTGAATCACAGAAATAAAGAACAACTGGAAGAACTTAGCATCCCAGACAGAATAGACACCATTCTAGAAATCAAAAGGGTGCTAACCAAGAGAAATTTAATGCAGAATTTAGAGAGAAGATGCCAAGATATGAAGGTGGAAATCAATTCTTTTACAAAGAATTTGACAGTTTTGTAGAGTAAAGGGATGCCAAGTCCTTTGGTCATCAATGATAGATTAATGAAGCATACTGATTATGTAGATAAATTGAATAAGCATGTTAGAGATCAAGCTAGCTCATCAACAAGTGCATCAGGAGTAAAAGCACTCCCCACAGGCTGAGTTCTCTATGACAACTTAGAGAACTTATTCATATTGAGCATGAGGTTAAATGCTTGTTCCAACTCCAACCTAACTTTTTCAAATATAAAAAAACTGATGAAACTCTGAGAAAGCTTCAGAAACACAGAATGACAGAGAAAAAATGGTGGGAAGATATGTTGGAAATTTTGTAAATTTACTCCTGGTAAAATGTAAATTTTTGAGCTTTTACCATAGCAGGATGATTAAAGATAGAAAGGGGTAAAACAGGTTGAAGTGTATCATAACAGATAAAGAGTATCAGTTAATACAGGGCAACCAACACAGAATTACTAGAGAAGACAGAAACAAGCCAAATAATAGGGCCTGCTTCCAGCACACTCAGCAAGAAAAGGAGCAGCACAATAGTAGTTTCCCTTTCGCCTGTCTTCGATATTAGTTGTCTCTATTTTCATGTAAAATAGGATTAGTCATCACTAGAATATATCTCACACTGTTATGAGATATTTTATGTAAAATATTTTTTATAAATACCCCCTCAATTGGAGTATTGGGGTGGATTCTTAGACATTGCTGTAATATTGATTATTTTGGAGTAAAGTGCTGATTGGACCAACTTTGTATGGTTTACTCGATGAACAATTGAAACAAAGGACTTTCCACAGGATTCTTGAATCAAACACCAGATCAGTAATTCCTCTATATCTTGTGTTTTAAAGTTTTCCTTGTGTCTTATATCATCTATGTTTCATACCTGAATGATAAAAGAAAAAGATTAATTCAGAATACTCTTGATTGCACTCTGTTTTCAATTGTTATTATTCTCTATGCTTTTTTTCTGAATTAGAATAAACAGTGAAATCTTAATTGCTCCTGCTTCCTAGTTCTTTTATTTTGATTATTTATTAACGAATAATTTATTGCTTTTTAGTAGTAATCATCCAAGTTCCCTCTTTAAATGGGTTGAAGGATTCTTAACTTCCCTTCGCCCATTTTTGAAACCATTCCATCTAGTCCAAGTTTTTATTTGTTCTCTATTTGACCATCTCACCCTGTAAAACCGTCCTTTGTCAAGAAACCAAGTCTAGTTAAGCCATGTTCTTTGACTCCATTTGCCCAATGGTCTAAACTACTTAGTCTTACCCCTCTACTATTAAATCTCTCCACCAAAACTCAAACAAAACTCCTAAACTTCACAACTAGCCTAATATCTTTCAAAACAAAGATAAAACCTAAAGAGAGAGCCCTCTCTAGATACAAATTAGTTAGATTATGTATCTAAAAGATTGGTTTGTGGTTATCTCGGATCCATTTCCCTTTCTTACAACTTCTAGGAAAATCTGAGTGATAACATAGTGGCGACTCCACTGGGGACCTGAACGAATTATTTGTCACTATTGTTTACTTTATAAGCTACAGACGGAGCCTGAAGTTAGCCAGGTAGCCTTTGAAATGCTCTTGCTTTGCAATTGCAGAAGTAAATGAACGCTACTTCAGTCTATCTCAAGTTTAGTTTATAGATTGAATATTTGGTTCCAAATACTTGATCAGTCCCTTATATCAAATAATTCTTTACGAAAGTTTGAAACCTACATCTAAAACTTATTAAAGAGACTGTTGAAGTTGTATTATCAACCCATTTGCGGAAAACCAAAAATATACCTAGAAGCCTGGCTTCAGAAAGGATTCATTACACCAGATCTAATCCTGATCCAAATCCACCACCTGTGTTTGAAAATCCTAATTTGATTCCTGGGATTCTTAGGAGACAAGAGAGCCAAGAAATTTCTGCTAGTTCTCGGCCCCTGTACAGATCAAGATCCTGTCCTATCAAGTGGATTTACCTTGAAGAAGAACCTTTTGATGAGTGGTTTGAAACCTCTTTATTTGTAACCTTTTTTGAATCCAGGTTAGCCCACACAGTTCATGATCCAGTTTTTATTGAAAATTTGCAACTTAAAGTTGTAACTTCACATATTGATAGACATTTGCAGAATTCCATCCAATCTAAGCTTACCTATGAAAGAACACCAAACCTTTCTATGATCACTACAACCTTTCCAAGTTCACCATCAATGCATCAGACTTCACAACCTGAAGTTACCACTTCCATCCCTCCATCTAATACTCACATCCCCATTTTTATTCCTACCACACCAGTTGTTACATCTATTCCTACCACCATGGAAAACAGATACACTCCTCTGCATTTACCTGCCAATCAAGGGGCTATGCCCCAAGACTATCAAAGTAAAATCACTCCTTTTGATGGCACTGGCACATATACAGCTCAACAACATATTAAAAAAATGACTAATTACTTTGATATATATGAGGTCGATGCTAATGATGTTAGAATGAGAGTACTTGTCCAAAGTTTGACTGGAGATGTTAGAACTTGGTTTAGATCCCTCCCTGCAAATAGTATCAACGACCTACAAGCCCTTTATCAAAAATTCTTGAATATATGGGAAAAGAAAAAGGATCCTCTCCACATTTTATCATAATATGAAATCCTGAAAAGAGGTACACAAGAAACAGTGCAAGATTATTGCACTAGGTTCAATAATATTTACAATGCTGTCCCTCAAAACCTTAGACCTCCTCCAGATTTGGCATTGATCAAATTCCCTGATGGATTATATTATGATATGGCATACCAACTTAGGGAAAGAGCTCCTCGAACCTTAGAAGAGATGCAAAGTATAGCTGTCAGTGTTGAAGCCAACTTGATATCTAAATGAGCTAGAGTCAGAGCTGAAAGGAGGATACCTTTGAAAGAAGAGCCTTCGGCATTTGAACAGAAATTAGATGTTATCATTAAAGGAATCGACAGGCTTGGTGGTAGATTAGAAACAATTGAGTGGAAATCCCCTTGGGATGGTCAACTAAGTAATACTGGGAGAAATCCAAATTTTAGGAAGAACCAAAACCCAAATACTGGGAAGACAAGGCCTGACCAAAATATTAGGTCCCTATTCCAGGAAAAGTATGTTGAAGCCTCAACTTCTGATGAACCTACAAAAGAAACTCAAATTGATTTGATGGGGCTAAACAATGAACAACATGTTTTCTTGACCTCAGAGGATCAAGAAGCTCACTTGCTTAAGAAATTCCAAACCTAGTCAGGTGAATCATTTGACTTTAGGGAGGGATATGATACAACAATTTATGAAGTCCATAAACAATAGACCTTGAGGAGCAAGGATTAATGTTCCTGAAACCAACAGACAGAAAGATACAAAGCAACCTGACAAAGGTAATATCAATACCCCCCTGTACGTATTCTGTCCAGAACAAATCCTAACCCAAATAACCCAATTATTGAAGATGTATTCGATAATCAACCAAATAACATACAATCTTCCACTTCTATTCCTTCCAAAGGAAATGTGGAAGAGCCTCCACAAATTGATTTGGAAACAACTTCAACTCATAACCCCACTCCTGAAAAAGAGAGAAACGTAGAAAACACAATAGAAAAATAGAATGCAGTTGTCTGAAATACAAGAACTCAGAGTGAGAAACCTTTTAATCTTGAGGCTGAAGTAGACAAATTAAAAATAGTTGTTCCTTTGTCTAAACTAGCTAAACATGATGTCTACAGAAGCCAAGTCAATAAATCAGTCAAAATTTCTGTGAATGAAGACTTAGTGAATGTCTTTGATGATCAGCCTGAATTGATTTTTGGCCCTGAAGTAAATGGAAAATCAATAGATGGAGGAGTTCCTTCTTTCTATGTAAGTTTCAACATTCATGATAAAATACTTTATAATGCCATGTTTGATTTTAATGCTTCTCATAACTTAATGCCTAAATTTGTAATGGATAAACTAGATCTAGACATTACTAGGCCATACAAAGACCTATTTTCTTTTGATTCCAGTCAGGTCAGATGTCTAGTATTGATCAAAGACTTATGTGTAACGCTAGTTCAATACCCTGCCAAAACCATCTCAATGGAAATAGTAGTAGCTAATATTCCACCGAAGTATGGCATGCTATTATCCATATCTTGGGGTGCAAAGCTCCAAGGATCTCTACAGTTGGACATGTCTTATGCTACTATTTCAGTGTTTGGTCAACCCAAGAAATTATATAGAGAAACTTTAATGAAGTATGTGGTAAGTAGTCAAGAGAAACCTCAAAATTTCCCTATCTACTCATTACATTTAGATATGGATTATTTCATTCTCTACAATGTTGAAATTGATCCCTCAAATGAATTAAATGTTTTAGCAAAGGAAACAAAAAAATTTACAAATAAAAAGTCTAGTGTTCAAATCCAGGAAATTTCTGAAAACAATGATACATCAGATACTCAAGAGAAACCAGAAGAAACTAAAAAACCAGATCTCCCTATTAAATAGATTACCGAGACTCCTGATACCAATTATGAACATGAAATTCTTTGGTACTTAGAATTTGATGGCTTAGTTAACAAATTAGGAGCAGGAGCAAGAATTTGGGTGCACAATCTTGAAAATGATCATGCTGAAGGCCATGCCTATAGATTAAAATTTAGATGCACCAATAATATGGCAGAATATGAAGCCTTATTGCTAAGTCTTAAACTTGTTAAGAAATTAGGGACAATTAGGGTATCTGTCCTTGGAGATTCTAATTTAATCATTCAACAGATCAATGGGAAGTTTCTAACAAATCATCCCAGATTGAGATATTACAAAGGAACAATGATAGAGATTTTCAATACATTTTTAGAAACTCAGCTTACTAAAATTCCAAGAAAGCATAACTTGCAGGGTCATAGTTTGGCAACATTTGCCAGCACATGTAAATTACCATTTGGACCAAATCATCAATTCACAACTGAGATTAGACAGAGACCAGCCATACCTGACAATGTAAAGAATTGGTAAGTGTTTGATAATGATAAGCAAATTAACAATTTTTTAACCCTAGAGAAATAATTTTTTAGTATAAACATAGATGTAGATACAATTACTGAGTTTGATCAAACAGAAAAGATTGAAACAAACATTTCAGCAGAAAATGCAACTCAAATGCTTCACCCAACAAAATTTACCAACAAAGAAATCCAAGATCTTAAAGAAATGGATATTGATGAGATTATTGAAGGAGAATTTGAAGTCATCAATTTAAAGGATAATCATTTGCCTAAAGGATTAACTCCTTTGGAAGATCTTTTTTATTTAAATGATATTCCAAAGAAACCCAAAATGGAACCCTTAAAAGTAGACCTTGAAGATCACAACTTGGGAACCGAAGAAAAACCCAAAATGGTGAAATTATCTAAGTCTTTGCCCCTTGATCAAAAACTTAAATATGTTGAACTAATGAAGGAATTCCAGGATGTTTTTCCCTGGAGTTATGAAGATCTGAAGTCATATGATACTTCTATAATTCAACATACAATACCTCTGAAGGAGGATCAAAAACCATTTTAAAAAAATCTTAGAAGAATAAACCCTCTCTTGCTTCCCTTAATTGAAAAATAAATCAAATGAATGCATGAAGCAAGGATAATTGCTCCTATCAGGTTTTCAGAGTGGGTGTCTAATTTACTACCTACTAGAAAGAAAACTAGAGAAATCAGATTGTGTGTTGACTTAAGGAATGTAAATAAAGTTTCTTTAAAGGACAACTACCTTTTACCTAAAATGGATCATATATTACAAAGGGTGGTAGGTGCTTCCAGGATTTCACTTCTAGATGGTTTCTCAGGCTATAACCAGATTCTGGTTCATCCTGATAATCAGAAAAAAAATGCTTTTACAACACCATGGGGTACATTCAAATATGTCAAAATGCTATTTGGACTTAAGAATGCAGGGGCAACCTTCCAGAGAGCAATGGATATAGCATTTTCAAAAGAAATTCATGATTTCTTGGTAATATATCTAGATGACTTGACTGCCTTTTCTAAACCAGATCAACAACATTTGGATCATCTAAAACAAGTATTTTTGAAATGCAGAAAATATGGAATTTCTTTAAATCCTAAAAAGTCCTTGTTTGGTCTAGAAGATGGAAAACTCCTGGGCCATATCATCTCCAATGATGGAATCAGAATTGATCCTGCTATAATAGAAGCTATTCTGCAAATACCCCACCTTAGAAATGTCAAAGAACTTCAAGCTTTCCTAGGAAAGATTAACTTTCTAAGAAGATTTATATCAAACTTAGCTGAATTGATTAGACTGCTTAACAATATGTTGAGGAAAGATGAAAGTATTAGATGGACAGTTGAAGCCAAACAAGCCTTTCAAGAGATCAAAATGGCTTTGACTAAAATACCAGTTCTAACAAGTCCAAAGTTTGATAGAGACTTCATAATATTTTCATTTGCATTAGAAAACACTATTGTTGTTGTTTTACTACAAAAAGATGATCAAGGATGTGAGAAACCCATAACCTTCTTTAGTAAAGCACTTAGGGATGCACTGCTAAAATACAAAATCATGGAAAAGCAAGATTTTGCACTTGTAAAAGCTATTAAAGACTATAGAGTCTATATATTGTACTCCCATGTAATAGCCTATGTACCAAATGCTATTGTCAAAGACATCTTGACTCAAGATGGAATTGAGGGCAAGAGAAGCAAATGGATAGCTACTATATTGAAGTATGATATTGGAATAAAACCCACAAAGCTTATAAAGGACAAGGTTTGGCAAAGCTCATGACTAAAACAAATTTCCAAGCCATGGATATTGATGAGCTATATAATGAATAGGAGATGGCGACTCCACAAATCAGCCAGGCCTTCTTAGATTTACATTGGTATGCTGATATAATATATGTACTATTAAACCTGCAGGCTCCTCTAGGGTCATCCAGAACAAAGAAAAGGTTTTTAAAGATGAAAGCTTTAAAATTTTGTATTTTAGATAATGCTCCCTTATGGAAAAATCATGAAAGTATTCTATTGGATTGTGTAATAAAAGAAGAAGATGACAAGGTTCTCAAAGAATTTCATGCAGAGGACTGTGGTGGACACCTTTATTGGAAATCAACTACAGACAAAATCCTCAGAGCTGGATTTTACTGGCCAACCTTGTTCACTGATGTAAAGAGATTTGTTACTGCTTTCCATAAATGTCAAATTTTTGAAGGCAAGAGGAAACTCTTACCCTTACCCCTCGGACCAATTTCCACTGAAAAACCCTTCCAACAATGGGGTCTGAACTTCATTGGAGAAATTCACCCCCTCTCTTCTGGCCAACATAAATGGATTCTAACTACCACATACTATTTCACTAAATGGATATAAGCCATCCCTTCTAGATAAGCCAATGACACAATGATTATAGGATTCTTAGAAACCAACATATTGTCTAGATTTGGCTATCCTGAAAAGATCATAACTGATAATGTTGCTGCCTTCAAATCCAAGAAAATGATAAGTTTCTGTAACAAATACCATATCACTTTAGGCCATTCCATAGCCTATTACCCTCAAGGTAATGGTCTAGCCGAGTCCTCCAATAAAAGCCTAATTAATATTATTAAGAAATTATTGGAAGAGAACAAGAAAAATTGGCACAAGGAACTTACTAATGCACTATGGGCAAACAGACTCACTACAAAAAATTCTATTGGAACTAGTCCCTATGAACTAGTTTATGGTATGGAGGTTGTATTTCCTTCATCCTTAGGAGTTCCTGTAACGAAGCTACTTCAGGAAGCTCAAGTGGAGCCCAATGATATTCAAAGGAGAATTTACCAGACCATTCATTTGCAGTAGACTAGAGAAGAAGTATATCAAAGATCCCAAGTGGTACAAAAGAAACTTAAGAAATTTTTTGATAAAGAACCAAGGCAGAGGATTTCTACCTTGGAGACAGAGTTTTAAAATGGGATTCCAGGAGAGAGAACAAAGGAAAACATGGGAAGTTTGACTTCCTATGGAAAGGACATTCTGTTATCCAAGCCTTATAAGGGAATGATACTTATTATCTGAAGAACCTGGATGGTACTGAAACAGAGGAAGGGCCAGTTAATGGTCGAATGCTGAAACATTATTTTGATCCAACTTCATAAAGTATTCTAGATTCTGACATGTACATAATATATCCTTGGTAAAGTCATAGTTTGGATTGGATAGTAAGTTGCTGAAGTTGAAGCCCGAAGAGAAGGCCCTAAGCTTCACAAGTGTTACTATCATACATATAATAAAGCAACCAACAGAAAGAGATTTCAAAGCACAGTCAAAGTCATTCAGTAGGCCATCTGACCTATTGTTCTTGACTTTCCACCAGGAAAATCCATCCCCAAGTGGAGCCAGTGTTATGCACCTATACCAATAGGTGTCATATTTCATGATTGACTTGATGAGATCTATAATATGTTCATACCTTACTTGTTGCAAAGGTTTTCAATATTTTCAAAAAAGTAAAAAAATTTAAAAAATGTAGAGAGGGTATACCCTAAAAGAAAAATCAAAGGGTAAAAAGAATAAAAATGGTCAAAAAATGAGAAGAAATGAACCCCAAACAAAAATAGGCCAGTAAAGTGTGCAAGTCCAATTGCCACTACTATTTCATTTTCTGTAATAAGCCATTGTGTGCAACTTGTTAAACTCATGCTACAATTGATGAAGAGTCGAACAGTTTAAACTTGGCTCATTCATATTTGAATTTCATGCTTTCGAGATAGAGAATAAAAATCTGACCAAACAGTGTAATCTTCACAGATAAGTAAATAGGTAGAGTAAATAAAAAGGAGCTCACTAGTTTAATCTAGGCCCTTGGATGTAATAAGTGCAGACTTAGGTAGGCTTGTTATGTAAAGAAAAAGAATATTGATAAGGGTTTGCCAGGCTAAGTGCACCCAAATAAAGAAGAAAAAATGACAGCTTAAAGTAGGTATGGTAGGTAGATGGTGTTGCAGAATGATACTTGTGATGGAACATGTTTCTAAACATGTTAAGTTTTACTTTTATCACAAATGCAAGGCACACAGGATACTTGATGCAGTTTAAGCAAGACAAGGTGGAATAACTAACTTCCATTCACATTTTTCCTTAAATGTTTTCACTAATTCCCCCTGAAGTATTATGGTCTTTTAAAATCAAAGGGTCTCAGAGCATTTATCTGACTTTTGGAGGGACTGGACCCTCGGTTCAATGATCTAAAAGCCGAAGTGCTTAAAATCATCCATAAACCATTCATTTGATCTCATAAACTCATTTCCTTAAGTAAATTCCTACTTTACTGGGGAAAATATATAATGTCACCTGAAAACCCCTTTTTCCCACTTTAGCCTAAGTTTTAATGTAAATTTTTAACATTTGACTTGGCTCTTTTTATTTCATAAGTCAATTAACTTTTAACCACTATTATATAAATCCCTAATAAATTTTAACCCTTCCTGTAATATGTAAATATATTAAATCCCCAAATTTTTATATATTCCCGCCCTGGTTAAATATAGCCATAAAATGCTGCTTAATAGGGATTAATAAATTTATCTGAAATTTATTAATAACCTTCCCCGCTCCACAAAATATGGGATTAATTAACCATTTGGGTTAATTAATAACTGTCCCCCGACCAATCAAAATGCCCCCGATACAATTAAAACTTTGTTTTTTATGCCGGGACCACTGCATTAAATCCCTACCATATCCAACACCCGTCAGTCGTCTGATCATCTCCTTTTCATCCAACGGTCAACAGCGATACGCGGCCCCCTAGTGATCGCGCTTTAACTCGCGATCGCCAGGCGGTTTTGACCTCGTACTCCTACCACGTGTCATGTAGCCGATGTGATCACTCGCCCTCCGCTCGATACCACTTGACTCCAAAAGCAGTATGATGCAAACCACTTACCACCCTCCACATAATGACAAGACGTCACATCCAACTTATGTCATCCGCCCGATAAAGCCAAAAAAGTCTCGCCAACCTTAGTTTTGTTAAATAAAACTAACTAAAATGTCATTTTCACTATTATTCTCTGCAAACTGTGCTCCTATGCAAAATCACGTCCAGTCAATTGTTCAAGCATTCAGCCCACCGCTCGGCCAAGAAACTCCAACATCACGCTCCACACCCTATCATTCAACTTGCAATTACATAGTTTACCTCCTTAATCCAGGTATTTACGCAATTTACTCAGCAAAATTGTAATTTCGGTTTTTACTAAAAGTTTTACCTGAGAAAGCCAAAATTCAAGTCTAGAATAGTCTATGTCACCGTAAAGGATTCCCCAAACCTGCTGTTTGGTTTGTTTTCCCACAAAAAACCTGAATTCCATCTTTGAATCCACATGAAACAAATATGGAAACCCTTGTAGCCCTGAATGTCGCACCCCTCAACGCTCCTCATAAAGATTTAGATTATCTACCTCTGGCCGATAAAGATTTTTAACTAAAGGATATATCTGGGGATAGAAACCATCTTGAGGCCTTCTGCAAAATCAAGGATAATTATTTGAATAAGTCAGACATTTTTGGATTATGGGAATCTAACCTCCCCATGTATTACCTCCCCTCAGTCCATGTTTTCCTTGAGATAATTCATCATTGCTGTGTTAATTATGATCCTATCCATAGGGAAGTTATGTCCCCTTTCCAAACTATCCTTTTCCCCATAACTGCTAAATCCATCAATGACATGTTACACTTCCACTCCACTCAGCCCCTTGCTCCTATCTCCATGGGATATTTACTTGAAAAAGCATCTCAATTGTCCCAAGAAGAAATCAGCTGTATTGTTCAGACCTTCATGCAACCAAAGTATCAGCCCAAAGGTCCACCTCCTTATCTGCAGACCTTCTTCACTGAAACTGGAAGACTCATTTTTGATATGATGGCCCTGATCATGGGATTTAAAACTAGTGAATTTTTTTATGACATTACCCTAGTGTTACTATCAATCTTTACTCCAGGACAACCCCTGCTATCAGATATGATTATGCCACCTTCATTTCCAACCAATTCCATGATCAATTCATGAATTTAGATATGGAAGAAGTTTCCAAATACACCTCTTTTCTATACCACCTTTTGTTGTATCATCAGTCTGATAGCTTTCCTTTCCCCATCAGAAAACTATACTCAAAAGGAAATCGAAGGTCTGTGATCTTTTGGAGTTCAATTTTCCATGATACCTGAGAGTCCCCTTATACTTATAATGAGTTCATTGACTTATTTGTACATCCAGCAACCTCTCTGTTGATAAGAGTTTCCCGTCCTAGGATTAGTGGTGACATGAAGAAGATTCTCTAGCTATCCAAGTGGTACAGTATAGGTGACTGGTACCTATATAAAAATCATACAGAAATCAGGATATATGGGTGTGAGCTGTGCCCTTTCAAGTTACCCAAATATGTTCCCATGATATTATTTTCACTAGAATATTTCAGACAAATCATAAATGCAGATTTAGTCCATTTTTGTAGTACAAAAAAGAAAGCTCAGCTAAGGATTAAGAACCATATTGGCTCTACTGTCATCAACTCTAGAGATGCATGTCATGAAGCTGAAAAGATTTTATAGGAACACCTTAAATTACGAAAGAGTTTTTGGTGGGTTCCATATGACCCCAACAGTTTTATATGTGACAGAAGGACAAAAACAGGTTGTCTGCATATATCCACCATAAGATCCCAGAAATTGAGCAATTTGCAAACTTGGATGAATGGTAGAAGGGACCCTAATGGAAGATGTTAGTGAGTAGGAAAAAATGAAAAATGCAATGAAATATCTTGAGAAAACCCTTGAATTGGATTCTTTTGGGCAGGTACCATTCAAATTATCAACAACTAGTGGATCCATTGCTGGAACTTCTCAATAGTCTCCACCGGAAGCCAACTTACCAGTCACAACATCATCCAAGGGTAAGATAATAGATACCATAGAATAGCCAAAAATGACAGATCAGCCTGGAGTTTCAAAAGAGTAGGTTCAAGCACCAACTCCCCCATCTCAAACCAAAGTGGCAGAAAGCCCACTGTTTCAAATTCCTCTGAAAGAGGAAAGGAATAAGAAGATAGACAGGGAAGCCACTCCCCCCACCAGTGGACCTACTGAATAGCCTGGGACAAAGAGGCAAAGACTGAATACTCTGTCAGAATAGGAAATTATTGAAGAAACTACAGACAGCCACAAAGAAGAAAGAGCAGTTAGCCATCAAACTTTTCCATTGGGAGAAGCATCCAGTAGCTCACAGAGGCAAGAGCTAGAAAGACAACAAAGTTCATAAGTATCATCACAAATACCTCCAGGAAAAGAAGCTTTACATATAAAAAAGACATTCATAGAGATAAAAGCCAAAAATGATCCTGTAAGAATTCAAATCTATGATCAGTATTTGAAGATGGCCCCTACAAACCAACAGAGATTAATGTGAGCTTATGACATTAAAGAGGGAAAAATGATAATGAGTTACTTTAAACCAAAGGTGCAACAACCCCAATCAACAGCAAATTACATTAGAACAAATTTGGAGGTCTTAGCCAAGGATATTCATCCTATGGACCAAATTGAACTTCACAAGCAGACTAGGGAAATGGTCTATTCCACACTGGCTGACAAAGCAATGCTAGCCCACAACTACAAAATTCCTTGGAAAATACAACTGCTCAATTACATTTGGAGAAATCCTCTTCTCAGGCCAAGGATAATAGAATCAAATCATTAGAAGAAATCATGATTGGATTGGGACACAATCCCAAAGATGTGAAAGGTGTTGAAGCATTAATCAAGAAAAAGGAAGAAGACATTGCTGCCTTGAGGAAATAGCTGAAACTACCTCCTTCAAGGCACCCATAGAGTGATGAGGTTGTAAAGTAGAAATCTGATGAAGAGATGATGGACCTGCTCATGAAACTTAATGAAAGATTGAATGATAAAGAGCATGCACTAGAAAAAGCACTGAAAGAGAAGTAGGGAGAGTCGACCTCTCAGCCTCCTGATGTAATCCATATAGTTTCAATGGCAGTCCCTTCAACACTTGGAATAGCATTGGCTCCAAATGTCCTAGCAGCAACAACAGAGGTAATCACAGGTACATCAATAGCAGGAGCAGCACCGGGCAGTAGTACAAATTTGAGCACAGAAGAATTGACAAAGGCCATGGAAGACATGAGATTACAAGTTACAGAATTAAAGCAAGTAAAAGAACAATTGGCTAAGGCAGAAAGAAATTATGGTATTTCCAAAATAAGTGTTGTGGAAAAGACAAGGGAAATTAAAGCCTTAGAAAAGAAATTAAAAACATTAGAACAAGAACTCACTTTTGAGAAACCCCTGGTAGACATCAAGAAAAGCCTTTGAGCCAATGTCACTCAATCCATAAATGATGTTTAGCCATCCATCACAGTGATCTATGAGCAGATTGACTTAGTGAGAGCAGCACATGGAGAAATTCAAAAAACAAGAGCTTTGTTAGGACAAATGCCTGAACAAGCCAACTGGATTATACATTTTTTGAATAATAGAAATAAAGAACAATGGGAAGAACTTAGCATCCCAGACAGAATAGGCACCGTTCTAGAAATAAAAAGGGTGCTAACCAAGAGAAATTTAATGTAGAATTTAGAGAGAATATGCCAAGATATGAAGGTGGAAATCAATTTTTTTACAGAGAAGTTCACAGTTTTGCAGAATAAAGGGCTGCCAAGTCCTTTGGTCATCAATGATAGATTAATGAAGCATATTGATTATGTATATAAATTGAATAAGCATGGTAGAGGACAAGCTATCTCATAAACAAGCGCATCAGGAGTAAAAGCACTCCCCACAGGCCGAGTTCTCTATGACAACTTAGAGAACTTATTCTATATTGAGCATGAGGTTACATACTTGTTCTAACTCCAGCCTAACTTTTTCAGATATAGAGAAACTGATGAAAATCTGAGAAAGATTCAGAAACACAGATTGCCAGAGAAAAAATGGTGGGAAGATATGTTGGAAATTCTGTAAATTTACTCCTGGTAAAATGTAACTTTTTGAGCTTTTACCATAGCAGGAAGAATAAAGGTAGAAAGCGGTCAAACAGGTTGAAGTGTATCATAATAGATAAAGAGTATCAGTTAATATACGGAAGCTAGCACAAAATTACTAGAGAAGACAAAAACAAGCCAAATAATAGGGCCTGCCTCCAGCACACTCAGCAAGAAAAGGAACATCACAATAGCAGTTTCCCTTTCTCCTATCTTCGAGATTAGTTGTCTCTATTTTCGTGTAAAATAGGATTAGTCATCACTAGAATATATCTCACACTGTTATGAGATATTTTATGTAAAATATTTTGTATAAATACCCCCTCAATTGGAGTATTGGGGGTGGATTCTTAGACATTGATGTAATATTGATTATTTTGGAATAAAGTGCTAATTGGACCAACTTTGTATGGCTTACTGGATGAAAAATTGAAGAAAAGGAATTTCCACAGGATTTTTGAATCAAACACTGGATCAGTAAGTCCTTTATATCTTGTGTTTTAAAGTTTTCCTTGTGTCTTATATCATCTATGTTTCATACCTGAATGTTAAACGAAAAAGATTAATTCAGAATATGCTTGATTGCACTCTGTTTTCAATTGTTATTGTTCTCTATGTTTTCTTCTGAATTAGAATAAACAGTGAAATCTTAATTTCTTTTGTTTCCTAGTTCTTTTATTTTGATTATTTATTAAAGAATACTTTATTTCTCTTTAGTAGTAATCATCCAAGTTCCCTCTTTAAATGGGTTGAAGGATTCTTAACTTCCCTTCAGCCATTTTTGAAACCATTCCATCGAGTCCAAGTTTTTATTTATTCCCTATTTGATCATCTCGCCCTGTGAAACCATCCTTTGTTAAGAAACCAAGTCCAGTTAAGCGATATTCTTTGACTCCATTTGACCAATGGCCTAAACTACTCAGTCTTACCCCTCCGCTATTGAATCTCACTAGCAAAACTCAAACAAAACTCTTAGACTTCACAACTAGCCCAATATGTTTCAAAACAAAGCTAAAAACTAAAGAGAGAGCCCTCTCCAGATACATATTGGCTAGATTCTGTATCTAAAAGATTGGTCTGTGGTTACCTTGGACCCCTTCCCCTTTCTTACAACTTCTGGGAAAATTTGAGTGATAATAGGTCTGACCACATTGAAGACAATGACGCGCATGCTTTCAGACGAGTTATACAGAGGAGCCTAAGTAGTGTACCCGGATGCTATGGAGGCAAGGGTCATGTTTTAGACGGATGTCACTGTGGAGCACATAGACACCATCCAGTGCTACAGGTCTTGGCATCAATATGTTATTGTTGATTAGCATGAGGATGTAGAGGAGTTGGACTTCCATGGTTGTCTAAGTCAAAGTGATGTCTAGCATGGCTTGCTCAAGCCATTGTGTTCGCATGGGTACATGTGCATTGTAATGTTAAGTCATGTCAAGTGTAAGTAAATTGTCAATAGTTGGATGTAATGGTCATAGAGTAGGTGAAGAGTCAAGAGGGTAGTTTAATAGTCATAAAGGGGAATGACAAGGGTCACCCCACCCTTTGCTATAAATAGTCCCTCATAACTCATTGTAGAGGCTTTTGGTTAGCCAAGCTTCCGATAAGACTATCTTGGAGAGAGCTTGGACAGTATTGTAAGGCTCCTTGGCTTCTCCACTACACAAAGCTAGTTCATATCTTTGGAGGAGTGGGAAGATCAAGCTGTAATGTTCCACTATTAAAGCTAGTGGGTGTACATGGATGTATTGCATGAATTGAACTTACACTTATTTATATAATGAGATCCAAAACATTTCATGCATATGTTGTATTGTATTCCAACTATCTTGTTTACTCTAAATGGAATATTTATTTGCTTTCTTACACCCACATTTATGGACTATTCTATATGAGTATGTATGGATCTTTCTGAAATGTGTTGATTGGTTTAACCATCACTTTGGATTTCCAACTAGCTTTCTTTCCATCTTGTGATGTATCTTCACTTGTGTGTTCCCTTCCCTTCCGATTACTATTACAAGTTGCCAAGGGGAGCACTCATCTCAACCCCCATGTTTGAGAATCTTTCATGCACCTTCCTTGACTCACTGCAGCTATCACACCCTTACTACAAATAGAGTTATCTTAATTGCCTCTATGTGAAATGGTGGTCAAGGCATTACCATACGACCCATTGTTGGGAGTCCTATAGAAAACGGTGTGTGGTCTAATTGGGACTTCTTACAGGGGAGATCCCCTTGACATGTTGGGAGGTCCAGCACCTTCAACATTTATGGTGCTAACAGGAGGGCCAAATGACAAGCTTTGTCCTCTCATATGGTTTTGAACCTGCATATCTTTCATGGATTTCTAGACTCTTCTCCTCCGTGTTGTTTTTCGAATCAAGAAGATGTCACCATCACAAGGGAGTTTTTCAATCTCTTGCCCACTTACACGTATGATGGTGAAGGTGAAGTGGCCTGGCCTGAGTACTTACATGACTTTCTTTCAATGCTTCATGATGAAGATGGGTGTTTTGCTGAACATGCCAGCTTGGTTCTTACACACACACATCATGAATCTCCACATCAATGGCTGCTTAGCCTACTAGATAACAATGTGCACTCACTTGAGCACTTATATGATCTCACTGAAGACACTTTCTATAATTTTTATCTAGACCATCTTGATGGTGAACTATTATAGCAACAGAAAGCTACGCATGAATCGATCATCGATTTTTGGTAGCACTTTCGTGACTTGCAGTTTCAAGCTTCGAGTAGTGAGATGAAATTTTCCTATCTTTGGGACCAGTTCGAGTATTGCCTTAAGAAATCTACCCGTCCCAAGAAGAAGCTTGAGATCAAGCCTCACTTAACATTATTAACTAATGGATCTGTACAAACTGATGTGGATGTGGTCACTGTCTCGACTCACTGTCTGCCTTCCCCACATTCAACATCTCCACCATTGCCAACTGATGTTGAGGATCATGCTCACACACTTGTTCAACTTTCACATCCTCCCGACATCACTTCACTAAATTTTCATGCATATTTGGTTTTGAATCCTTTGAGTTCTCATATACATTCTATTCTACAATCTTTGTCTTTGCACTCGCGTGTTCCTCCGGATCATGTTGTCTTGTGTTTTTCCATTCCAGAATTTTCACTTGTTGTGAACGAGAAACAAGCCTTTGATGGATTTGGTGTTGCAAAAAAACCATGCACTATCATTCATGAAGAGTATGAGTGGGAGCTTGAGCATCAACACTCGGTGAAGGATGACTCCCTTCTGACCGAGCCCCCTCCATTCTTTCCTAACATCTTTGGTGAACCTGCCATCCATGATTTTGCATGTGTGTCTTCATCCACAGATGAGCCCATTTTTGATCACTCGCAAGACTCACGGGATTTTTTTCCATCATTTAACAATCGAGAGGATAAGTTATTCATTGAAAATCCACTTGATCTTTCATCTACCTTTCCCAAAAACCCAAAGGACGAGTTTGTTTGCTTTTCATCTACCCCTCTATTTGATTCATCTGATCATGAGGATGTCAATGAATTCATTGATTTTTCTAATCATGGCGGTCATGATCCATTTTTTTCCATGTTTGATCATGGTCATGAGTCTATTTTAGTTTATCTTTTGAAGCCATTGGTTTATAATGATCTATCTGATAATGAAGTTGAAAAACCAAAGACCGTCGAGGCACTTTAGCCTGAGCTGATGGTTATGTCAGGTCCTCGCTCTCATGGGGTTAGTCTCACTTCTGATCATGAAACTATTGAATCAGCCAAGGCTCCTCATCACTCATCTGTATTCATTGAAGATCCATCTCACACATAGAGATCATACTTCCTCCACCCAAACTACACGATCCCATCGCTCATGCATTGGTGGAATATTACATTGCAAAAACTCATTCACAAATAAAGTTATCTTTTTTTCTTTCATTTTCTTGCATTTCATAGTCAAGAGTGTGCTTATGCTTCAAATCTGCACATAGTGTCACACAACACAATGGTAAGCCCACATACTACTCATCGTGCACCTACATTGACTTGTGCCTTGTGAGCATTGTCAAACCCAAAGTGTGGTTGTCTTCATTGTTATATCTTTCTTGCTTTCTAGTACACACAACTGGGTTGCTCGCAGACCAAGCCTTCACCGACATGCGTCAACCAGTGCACCGGTGTCTACATTAGAAGTAGCACCTCATGTGATTAGGCACTATTAATGTAGGAGTAGGAGTAGTGTTTGCTTTCTGTCGTTTGCTTACTTGTTTTGTTTGTTTGTTTGTTTTCTTTATTGTTTGCTTACTTCCTTTTCTTTCACTTTCGCTTTTTCTCTTGACATGCTTTGTTCTTGTTAGTTTGCTTATTTTATTCATATAGTTCACTCATTTTGTTCATAGGTTAGTTTCACATGAAACCATGTATGACTCTTGAAAGGAGCTGGGTGAAGTACATGAGGGCTTGTACAAGTATCACTACTTGGTTTTTTGTCATCTTGCCTCCATATCATGAACTTGTTACTTTTAGTTCATGATATGTCGAAGGAGAACACGTACTATTCGAAGTGAACCTTGGTGAAAGCACAACGTTTGCATGCTAACTAGTGTCACCTTCTCTAGTCAGTTGTCTTTGGGTTAGCCCTTGTCAGCTCAGTCAAGTAGAGTAAGGTGAGGGGCAAAACCTTAATAGGCATGTCAGAGGTATAATGAACTACTTCTCTACTGGAACAACCTCTTCTGCTCTCAATAAGTCAGGATCCCCTTTCCACCTTTGAAATGAACAAGTGCTATGCACAATTGAAAAAATGAAAATGAAAAAATGAAAAAGTCAAAAAATTCAAAATGAAAATGAATAAGGTGAAAGAAGAGAAAGGCTTCCTGAACAGGGAGGTGATGCAAGTAACCATGCCGGGGTAATAACTAGGCTTGCTAGTAGCAAAGCCATGCTTATGTTCCTATGTGACTTTGTCGGGGTACTATCCAGGCCTGCTGGCAGCAGAGAAACACCAGAGATGAAACTAAGATTCTAATGACTATACTACTTGTGCACCTATATACCCCTCAACCCTAATCGAAACAACTGTGTTTCCTTCACTTGGAATGTGTGTCAATCAACCAATAGCTTGGAAGATGCTACATATTACAATCAAGCTAGTGTGAAACATAGATGAGATGAGAACTGAACAATACTTCCAGAGGTGTTAGACTTTCTTTTCACAAACAAGCTCCATTCAGAGAGATGGAGTTCTATTAGTGTCACCAATTGTTGGAGCGTCTACAACATCCCTCCAAAATTTTTGCATAGCCTTGTTTTTGAGCCTCCCTACCAACCTTTCACAGTACCTTGTCTTGCTTCGTCAAGTACACAAGCTTCAATGTTTTGCTTTCACAAAGGAAGCCTAACGATCGCAACTTGATGCATTCCCCTCACAGGCTATTCAGCTGGACTTGGTCGAGCTACAAGCTAAGCAGCTTCCCCAAGAAATTGCAAATTTCTCAAGGGAAACTAGCCTTCCCTCCAGAAATTACGCAATCCTGTCTGGCAGCCTGTTGGGCTCCAGAATTGTGCAATTCTACTAGTCAGCACTCCTAGTGAAAATTGCACAATTTACCCCAACAGGGCTGCTCAGCCCAGAATTTGTGCAAATCTGGGTAGTAATCAACTGCTATGCCAAGAGATTACACAAATCCCCTGGGCAGCCAACCCAACTCCTAGCCAGAAATGTGAATTTTTCTCAAGCAGTTGAGCAACTTCTTGAATGAGCAGTTAGGTTGACTGGTTCCACCCAAGACCAAGGAAACTTGACTTTCATGCATTACTTGATTTTTCCAGGAATAGGAAAGGGAAACATGGAAAAGGAATCCCATGATTTAGAGAGCTATTTTTAGCAGTTGGAGGTTGCATGCAAAGTTGTTTTAGAAACTTCCCTCTAACTGTCGCCTTTTCCTAGATTTGTGGCATGCATGTCATGAGCCCAAACTTATTTATTTGACACATCATAGCTCATTATTTCACATCAATCTTGGAGCTCTGACATCCCACATTACATCTAGGACTCTTTGACACATTCAACTCAGCTATTCACAGGTAGGTGGCCTCAACTTGTCTTTTTCAGTATTTCTGTCGTTTTTTGTGTATTCGCTTCTATGAGTGTTGTTTACTTAATTTCTTTGAATGCTTGCTGTCATTTACATGTATACTAGCTCTATTTTAGTTTTCATTGCTATCTCACTGGTGTCACATGCATGAAACTGTTTTGCACGAATGGTCATTGATTTAGCGAATCGCTTTACGCACATGCATGTTGATCTGTTTATTGAATATTTCATTCATGTTTGCATGCACGGTCAATCACCTCTACTTTCACTTAGTGTCACCATCATGCATTCATTGTCATATTTTCTTGCAGTTTCCCATTGACGAGTCTGACCAACCTTGGCCTGGACTCTTCCTTCACCAAGACAACATTGCATAATATGGGGAAGGAAGGCTCTGCCTTCCTCTCCAGAAATGCACATTTTTTCCTAGGACTATTCTCTAGGACTGTTTTGTGCATTTATGAGGGACAGTGACTATTGGCCCAAAAAATTGTGTAATGAAGCCCCTCAGCCTGCAGTCACTCCCAGCTGGAATTGTGCATTGCGCAATCCCAACATCCAACATCCAGTATTGCCTCCTATACAGCCCAAACTTCCTTTTGTGCAGTTTTGGCAGCTATTCACATGACCTCCCAGAATAAGTTACGCAATATTTCCTATAATTTCCCCACGTATGTGCTGTGTCATTCCCCGAATTTGCTTTGTTTTTCGCTAATAGATTTATTTCCATGCATGTTGCTTGTCTCTAGATCTTTTGAGATGTTCATCTACTTCAATGGCTTCCAAGAGAATAGGATCACAGGACATGGATGCAAATGCAGCTGGAGAAAAAGTTGAGCGAGTGTCCTCTAGTCTGCCGATCTATGAAGATAAAAAGTTGTATCTAGACAGGGATGTCAAACTGAAGTGGAAAGATGTCAATGAAACATTTACAGGTACTTTTTAGGAAGACCTCAAATACCATCAGTTGTATGTGAACATTCACAAGTACAACTTGTATCGGATTGCATGTAGATACCTTGCATTCCCATGCGCGGAACTAATACACTAGACTGTCGCTCACACTGATCCTGAGATGATGACTTGGAGCAATATCAGTGGGACAAAGATTGTGACCTTTTGGGCATGACATTACAATGAGACGTATCATATATCAGAGCCTGTGACTTTCATGAAGACTCCATTCATCTTAACCAACAATATTGCTAACTCCAGAGATATTATGAAGAATTGGGTAAAGGAGCCATCTTGATTTAGTTTAACACCCAAACAGATCTATAAGACAAATATACTGAGGAAGGCGTAGCAATACTTCATCATATTTTCATGTTGACTGTATGGCAAAGAAAGCATGGAAACCTTCCCATAGAATTGGGTGGTTGCACTAGACCAACTAGCTAGAGAAGGAAAACCATGTAACTAGTTCGTCATATTGGCCCATTAGCTGAAGGAACAAATAACGAAGGCTTGAAAATCACCCAGAGGTATGCATGCATAGATTTAAATGTCGACCTACATCTTAGATGTAGTCTTTACTCGATGTGAGTCCCCGGGTATGGAGTCAGCATGGTCACTGGCGTAGACTGATGTGAACACATATTTCAAGTTGTTTTCCAAGTGCAGCTTCAGAGGAGTAATCTCACGGCTGTCTGATCATTTTTTCACCCCAATGTACAAGATGATATTCTAATGGGATCCAACCTACATGTCAAAGGAAGAAATGGAGGCATTGATAAGCATTGGACATTGGTATGCCTCACCGTCTAACACTTTCATCCAAATGTTCAGTGCGGAGAAGCCTTTGCATGTTCTACCAAAGTTTACATTGGACCTACTTGTCATGTAGGAAGTAGCATATCACATCTCGATAGGATTGATAGTTAAACTACATTAGAAGAAGAAGGCACCTTGGTCCGCTCTTCTGTTGTGGCTTGGGTTATATGAGATCTAGAGTATCAAGCAAGTGGATGTCAAAATAGAACAAATGAAGAAGTACCCACTCAACCTCCAAAGCTACAATCCACATGACCCACATTGCATTGTGAAGGATCACTGCATGAGAGTTCAACTCAACTAGATCCATGGGACATTTCATTGGGCCGAGGAGGACCCATGGAGATATTGCTATAGTTTCTTCAGACCCAAAGAATAGGTCGTCTTTGTTCTGGAGTAGTTAGCAAGGAAACATGAAGCAACATCATGGAGAGCACCGGTAGAAGTAGTGGCCACAGTTTCCATAGAGGCAATCATGCCGGTGAGCGGCAAAGGTAAGAGGAATATTTTTTATTGCATTGAGGAGGAGCAAAGTTGTTAGTTTCGAGAAGATCCACTTGTAGAACAAGAAGCTATGGCTATAGAGGCAAAGAGGCACCAGTGCGACAAGTGAATGGAGCAAAGGCAGAGGGATAAGAAGAGAATGGAAGAGACAAAGAAGGAGTTGCGTGAGCTAAGGGAGAAACTTTGAAATGAACAATAGCTGAGGAAATAGGAGAGGGAAGCACAGCAACAACATATATAGTAGGGGGCACAACATGTGTAAACAGATGAAGCAATGCCCATACAGGTAGTGGACCTATCAGATCATCTAGCATTAGGTGAACAGGGTGAACCACCATAGGAGCCAAACTTTGCTCATGAGATAGAACAAGCACTTCAACATTTGGATGCAGACATGGAGAAACGAGAGTTGGAACAGGACATCGACCTCATTCTTGACCACAAAGAGGTCAACCCACCCGCTTCAATGCATCCAGATGATGATAAAGTCTCAAATGACCAAGGAATCACTGAGATCCTTATTAATCAACTAGAAGGACAGATGCACAACATCTCATTTGATGAATCTCATCATAGAGTTGTGTAGTCTCACAGAGTATCAACTCTTGAGAATGATAAATCTCCTACACAAGTTGAGGAACGAGTGATTGTGACTGATGTGCGCAAACATCCAACTGCCTTGGCTGATGCAGCTAGAGTGTATGCTGAAGCTAGTAGCTCAAGTGTTCACTTTCTCATAGCTCAGAAGGAGCGAATGGCAAAGGAACTGCAAACGACCAATCAAGGATGAGACTTGGTGACAATGTTTGCTCGAGATGAACTGAAGAAGGCAATATTAGATGAAGTATTGTCCTTTGATACAGTCATGCGACCATTGTAGTCCAAGTTTGGTACCATGCACAAGGCAATCATCCATCTCAATGGATGGAAGCAGTGATGTGCTAGAAGGGCACATATCTTGATGAATGTGCATGCTGTTGTTGATGACATGAAAACATGGACGATGAATTACAAGGGAGCCCCATTTCACTTACCTAAGAGGATGAGGGCCAATGCAGCTGAGATGACATCACGTATCCGAAGTGAGATCCAGAGCTATGATGGGTTCCCGCAGCTCATCACTAGCATACATGCTTCCCATGCATGAGTATTCAAGAGTAGGGATGTTGTGGTGCACACACATGCGATCCCATCACTTGGGACTCTCACCTAGGTGAAGACAAAGGAATAGGTCTAACTAGAGCTTGTATCATACTTCGACGAGTTGATGCACATCACCACCATCCTAGACTTTCCTATTAGTGCAGAAATCATGCATAAGTATGTTGTTGGTCTGGCCACATTGAAGACAATGATGCGCATGGTTTTAGATGAGTTAGACAGAGGAGCCCGAGAATGTACCCAGATGCTATGAAGGAAAGGGTCAAGTTTTAGATGGATGTCACCGCAGAGCACACAGACACCATCAAGGACTATAGATCATGCCATCAATATTTTACTATTGATCAGCATGAGGATGTTGAGGAGTTTAACCTCCATGGTTGTTTAAGTCAGAGTCATGTCTAGCATGGCTTTCTCAATCCATTGTGTTCACATGGGTACATGTGCATTGTAATGTTAAGTCATGTCAAGTGTAAGTCAAGTATCAATACTTGGATGTAACAGTCATAGAGTAGGTGAAGAGTCATGAGGGTAGTTCAACGGTCACAAAAAAAATGAATGTTAAGGGTCACCCCACCCTTTGCTATAAATAGTCCCTCATAACTCATTGTAGAGGCTTTTGGTCATCCAAGATTCTGATAATACTATCTTGGAGAGAGCTTGGAAAATATTGTAACACGCCTTGGCTTCTCCACTGCATGGAGCTAGTATATCTTTTTGGAGGAGCAGGCAGATGTGGCTGTAACGTCCACTATTGGAGCTAGCTGGTGTACATGGATGTATTGTATGACTAGAACTTACCCTTCTTTATATAATGAGAGCCAACACATTTCATGCATATGTTGTATTGTATTTGAGCTATCTTGTTTACTCTAAATGGCATATGTATTTGATTTCTTATGCAGGAATGTATGGACTATTCTATATGATTATGTATGAATCTTTCTGAAACATGTATATTGGTTTAACCATCACTTTGGATTGCCAGCTAACTTGCTTTCCATCTTGTGATGTATATTCACTCATGTGTTCCCTTGCCTTCCAAGTACTATTATAGGTTTCCAAGGGGCACACTCATCTCAGCCCCCATGTGTTAGAACCTCTCATGCACCTTCCTTGACTCACTACAGTTGTCGCACCCTTTCTACCAATAGAGTTATCTTACTTGCCTCTGTGTGAAATCGCAGTCAAGGAATTACCATACGACCCACTGCTAGGACTCCTACACCAAATTGTGTGAGGTCTAATTGGGACTTCTTATCGAGGATATCCCCTTGACATGATGCCAGGTCGAGCACCATCAACACCTCAGTGAGTGTCCTAATAGATGGGATCACATATGTGCGCACAACAACATCCACAGTCATGAATACCTGTGCATGGGAAGCCTCGAACCTAGTGATGAGTTGCGGGAGTTATTCATATGTATGGATCTGACTCCGGATGCATGCCTTCAACTTGAACGCTCTGGGCTTCATCATCTTAGGAAAGTGTAATGCGGCTCCCTTATATCTCATTGTCCATGTTTTCATGTAGTCAACAATGGTATGTAAGTTTGACAAGATACGTGCTCTCCTAGCACATTGTTGTTGCCAACCGTTGAGATGGAAAACTTCCTTATGCATGGTACCAAACCTGGAATACAATGCCCACATGATTGTCTCAAGGGACAATACTTCATCCATTATTTCCTTCTTCAACTCTGCTCGGGTGGATGTTGTAACTAGTTCTACTCCTTTCTTGGCCATCTCTAACTCCTTATCCATTGCCTCATTCTCAGCTATCAAGAAGCGAACACTCGAGCTAGTGGCTTCAGTATTTTATTTGGTAGCATCAGCCATGTTGTTGGATGCTCGAACACATTAGACATGATCACTCGTTCTTCAAATTGCACAAAAGATGTTTTGTCATCCATAGTAGAGACTCTATGTTATTGCACAACTCTATTCTCTGACTCGTCAAATGATATGTTGTGCATCTCTTCTTCTGGATTGTCTCCAAGGATCTTAGTATCTCCTTGGTCACTTAGGACTTTCTCTATTTCTAGATCTGGTGAAGCTCGTAGTTTGATCTCTTGGTGGCGAGGCATGAGGTCAAAGTTTTTCTCTAACTCTTTCTGCTCCATATCTGTATCCATCTGCTCAAGTTCTTGTTCAATCTTTTGAGCAAAGTCCTACTCCAACAACTAGTCATCCTGTCTACTTTGTGCCATATGTTCAAATGAGTCTACTACCTATATGGGCACAGCTTCATCTGTATGTACATGTTGTGCCCCTGCTATACCTGTTCTTGTTGTGCTTCATTATCTTATCTACATAGCTCCTGTTCCTTCCAGAGTTGCTCCTTTCACTCATCCAACTCCTTCAATGTTTCCTCCATCCTCTGTTTTTCTCTCTGCCTTTGTGTGGTCCTCCTATCGCATTGTTGCCTCTTCGACTCTATTTCCAAATATGGTTTCTACATAAGCGGGTATGGTCTGAACTTGTACCTTTGTTTTGCCTTTGTGCTATTGACAATATTTCTCTTGCCTTTGTCACACACCTGTATATTTACCTCTGTTGTTGGTGCTCTCGGGGATTCTGCTTCATGCTGCTTTGCTAACCATTCCATAGCAATGCTGACTCATTCATTGGGCCTAGAGAAGAAGTAACAATATATCCATGGGTCTTCCTCCACCAATGACATGCCCCATGGATCCATAAAAACTATACTCTCGCATAGTGATCATTCACCAAACACTGCAGGTCATACGAGTTATAGCTTCAGGTGTTAAAATGATATTTCTTGATCTCCTCTATTTCGGCATTCGCGTGCTTGAGATTCTATATCTTGTACAATCTGATTCTCAATGGAAGAGTGGGCCAAGGTTACCTTCTTCCTTCGGTGCAGCCTATCTAACTATTGGCTTGTATGGGCCTGACCTAGTTTCAGAGGTGTTTTAGCCAAGAAAATCCAGGTACTACTGGCCCTTTTGGCAACACTCTGTGGAGTGCGGACTCAGGTCTCACCCGAAGTAATATGGGAGGGTGCCAGAACTAGGTTTCCGCACCCTAGCGATGTCTCATGAGCTTCTGGCAGTCCGTAGTTTGACCTTGCCCACGTCGCTACTCACACCAGTTAGTCCCTCGCAACTTGTGATGTTGCTTCTGCGCAGCCCTACTCGGGGCGCGACACGTATTATACCCATGTTCCTTGTTATTTAACTTGTTATTACCTGATTACTTAACTTATTTGTGTAAGACTGATGATAAATTAACAGTATATCTATTAATCATATAAGTGTGTGCGATAAACAAAACTATATAAATGTAATGAAGGCAATATACAAGCAGATGCACAGAAATTGGAATCAACCTCTCTTTATTATTCTTTGTTCAAGATTATAGACTTGACACCACCCTGCGCACTCATCTACAAGGGTCTACACAATCAACTGTGGACTCTACTAGGCCTTTCCACACTCAGCTGCAGAGCCTCTTCCTACTCCTACGACCCAATACTCTTAGACTCTTACTCTATGCTTGAACCATTCGTATTCATCTATCTCTCTAATTCCTTTCTTCACTGCCTTTACAACTTACAACCATGCTCTATTTATACAATTCCATGGTCCATAGACCACGGGTAGGCCGACATCACATTGCATTATTTTACAATACTTAGGGCATACAACCTTATGAATCAACCTATACGTCACGCTTTGCACTCGCAATTTTTGGAGTCTTACAATATATTTGACCAAAACATGGGCTTTGAGCCGCAAAACATGCTGTAGGGGGATTCCATGCCCAACAAGCCCCCAACACAATCATCGTGACTTGTCCCCAAGTCACTCTGTTGGCACAACGATCTTCACACAGAGTCCCTCCAACTGCTTCCATACTGCTCAGAGGTCCGTGGCACACTATTTTGTGGTTTATTGGACCTACTGCATGCGCTCTTCCAATCTTCTTTGCTAGGATCAACTACTTGCCTTAGCGCGTAGAGCCCCTGCATTTGTGCAAGCTTGCCCTCGATATCTGCCGTAATGGTGAAGGCCTCATGAATCCATGGTTGGATGTGCGCTTTGAGAAGTGCCTCTTTTTGTCCTGCAGCATCCACCTGCTCTTTCAATGTCCATGCTTGCTGCATCTTTGTGAGCCGTCAAGTGAGGACGATTGTCTGTGCAATTCCTGTTACAATATTGTACTGCTCCTGAAGCTCACGCACCTCTGTTTCTAGGCATTGTATGTTGGGGTCCTCCTGCAAGGATGTGAGGATGCTAAAGGCTTGGTCCAACATAATGGTACAGTCCTGCACTGCCCGTCCAATTTCTTCCAATCCCTTTTGAATAGCACTAACGTGCTGCTCTCTAACTTCTGGAGGAGTGGAAGGTTATTCCTTTAGCCGCAGCTCAGAAATTTGGAGATTTAGCTCCAACTACACATGTGTTATTTCCTCGCATGTGTTTCATACTCCACTTGCCAGATAGTGGATCCACATTTTTTTGGTAGGTCTGCGACGATGGACAACTCTAGGAATGGCTATCGTATACCTAGGGGGATAATATGGGGCATAGAGGGAGGTACCAAAGGGAATAATGTAATAATGGGATGGGCCATAGTAACAAATAAGGTGGCTAACCCTTATCCTGTAAGGGACCACAAGTAGTTAGCAATAATGTAATAAGCCCATGGTATTAGATAGATGGTATTGGGGGAACCATGGTAATGACCCATGGTATTGTATGTATGAGGCCTATATAGAGGCTAGAGACTCCCCATTGAGAGATGTGAAGGATTATTGTATGAACAGGCATATGGCTTGTGGAGTGTTCTCCTTCCTTAAGGAGTGAATGTATGGCATTGCCTTACCTTAAGGGTTTGATAAATAAAGTGAAGCATTTATATCTATTTCTATCTTATTATTTTTGGGTATATTTTTATTTTCACATATTTTCAGGTGAGATCTATAACACTCACTGACACGCTTCATCAACTTTCCGCACTATCTAATGGGTTTGTGACACTAGTTCATCACACTGCAGGCTAAGTTGTTCGACGTTGATCTTTTCCTCAATCATCACCTCAATCACACAGCCCTCCATGGTGTGGAGCTATACTATTATGCCATACTACAGTTGGTACAACGTGTCTCGAGGAGGGTAGCCAAATTAAGGCTAAGTCCCTTGATCCTGCCAACTGCGGCTCTATCGACCTCATTCTTTGCTATTAACACCCCTTCTGGTAGCACTATGGTGTTGGCCATCTTTGCACGTAGTAGTTGCTCCATAGCTAATGTGCCTGTTGCGCCATAGGTGGCTGTAGTTCCTGCAGTTGTGCCCTAAGGGCCCCCAACGCAATCTGCTGCTCCGACATGGCTTCTTGGAGCGCTTCCTTAGTGACCTTGTGAACTATGTCACTGATGTCATAGAGGTCACCTTTTGTTAGCGTGATCAGGTCGATGGCAAATTTGCAGGCCTTCACCTTTTTCCTTGGACTCGATCGCTCTGCGATGCACGACCTTTTCAGTTGGGTGGAAGTTGTACCTAGGTCTACGCCTTCTTCTGCTAGGTTTGTGTCCTCTGCCTCCTCTCCCGTAGACAATTCCGGGCCCTCTTCTTCTTGCATTGTTGTGGCCACTTTGTCTACACTACTATTGCTACTTTGGCAATATTTACCTGCTCCGTGGCTGGCTTTGTTGCCTTGCGAACAACCCTTACCTTTGCTGTCGCTTTTTCATTGCGCCTTTTCTCGGCCAAATTTTTGATGCGCGACTTGGCATCATCCTTTCCTTTTTGTGTTGTTGTCCTATCCAACTCTTCCATATCTGGGGTGCGCCACTCAGGAGGCCATGATTGTAACATTGAAAAAATTCATCATCAATGGCGATGAAGGGGAGCTTGGTCCATTGCTGCTCCAGATCATTATGAGCCTTGATGTAAATATTATGCATGTTTGCCTTGAAGTCTACAAAGCTCCACATACTGTTGTGCACTATGGGGGATAAGCGTGACCTTCTATTAATCCACATATGGATGCTTGCCTCCATGAGTACCCAGAAGATATTTGTCTCAAAAATCTACTTTGTTTCCTTGGTAGCCTAGAGTGACGCGTACTTTACGGCCTCTGGTAAGTCTTATTTAATGCTCTGAAACTGATTGTCCTCTGGTAGTTCTCCCATTACCAGCAAAATGGACAAGAGCAACCACGCGTAGTGGAAGGTCTTGCCCTGCTCCTAGGCTTGTAGTTGGTCAAGAATTCCTCGTAGAGGAACTCGGCCCAGTTGAATTGGACTCCCTCTATGCATTCTTTGGTCAACATAACTACTGACATTGGTACCTCATTGCGACAACATTTTCTCATTACCTTCATGACCACGAGTTGGGTGGCTATGCACACTGCTTTATCTTTGATGCTGCTGACTGCGTAACCCCTCTTTTTCTTCTCAAGTTTATATTTCTTCTTCATGGCCTCGGTGAGAGCCAAATCTCTGATTTTTCCTGCTATCATCATGTGATCCTTTCCCTTATAGGGAAGCCAAGAAATTCTATGGATGAGATCTGCTGTGATGGGAATAGGCTCCTCTAGCCATAAGTACCCATCGTGCACCAGGAAAAGCAACTTCCTGATGATGAAAATAGCGATGGGTGCACAGTGAAAGTGTGGAATCCATAGTAGATGAAGGAATCTGAACTTCTCCACATCGTGCAACCATTTTCACGGCGCTAGTGTTGTGACTAGCCCCTCCATGCTTTGCTTCATGAGGCTCTCTGCCTCTAAGTGTGGGAACTTGTCACTCTCTGCGAGGTCCCAATCTTCGAACTTCATTGTGGACATGTGGCCTAGGTGCGAGCGCTCAAACACAATTCCATAAAGGAGGAGTGAGGTCTAGAGTGTGCTCTTGGTGGCATACAAATCCTTTGGTATCTTATTTTTCCCTTTCCACAAAGGGACGTAGTTAGGAAATTTTGCTACAGATCGCACCGGATGGATGTCGTCTTCCATGTCCTCTGCTTCCTCTATCTCATTGATGAGAGCCCGTAGGTACTCTCCCTTGTCATTTGTCTCAACGGTGATAACCTTGCCCTTTTCTTCCATTGAGAGTTTACCGAACTGCAGATTCCTTAGGGACATGCAAACTAGTCCCAATGCCTGCTTATCCTTCTTGTGCCTCTGCGTTCGAGGTGATTTTGCGATTTTCGGCACAACCCCAGTATCTCCAGGAACATCATATACTATAGGGTTCTGCACAGCCTCATCGGTCATTCCTTTTGCAAAGCCCAAACCTCTCCTGGTAGCTGCCATCATATTTGAACTGTTTGTGGTCGTTCGCAAACTTCAGGGCTCAAATATCGCTCGGCTCTCAACACTTTGTGCTCTAATCAACTGCTCAAATCTCAAGTGAAGAAGTGTTGTCTCGTGGCTAGCCCCTGGAGCTTTATAGTGCCTTTTGAATTGAAATTCGACCATTCCCCCCAATTCTGGGCCATCAATGCTTTCTTGGTGGCAGATTGTTCCAAATCTTGCCATTAATTCATGTCTTAAATGCCCACCACCCGCTCCCTTTTGCCTTAAATCATACATCCCATCATGAATAGTGACACCAATGGTTACTTGCCAGCCTAGATGCACAACAGTGCAGCCCCCCGTGCGCGTTTGCGAACCTTGTGACATGCTAATTCGATGTGCACCTACCTCATTGTGCAGCTCCCAAATAGATTCTTTTATAGTCATGCACTCTCTTTCAACTAGCTGGAGCACTGAGACTGTGGTCCCTACGGCTAGTCAGGTGGTCGCACTAACTATGCAAGACTTCAACTCGCCTTCTAGTATAGTCCATAGAAACTCCTCAATTTCCTTCACGATAGCTAGCTTCGCACATTCTACTATATATAGTGTGCTCCCTTGGTTACTACATTTGGTGAGGTGCAGTCATAGCCATGGCAGTAGAGTCATAAATTCTTGGCGACAATCTTCTAATCTAGTGGTATGATCATCCGCACCTTGTTTTGTCATCCTTGGTTTATCGACGAGACATGTTTGCTTGCCCTTGTTTTCTAGCCTCTTGATCTCAGCGTCCATTAAAATGATTTTCTTCCTCAATCATACTCGGTCTTTTTCGAGTTCGTGAAGTCTAAGGTTGCCTTACCGAATGGCTTCCTGAATCTCTAAGTGTTCGACCTCGCGTAGCTGTGTGATTTCTTCGTCCTGGTCTTTACTCACTATCACAACTGCGAGGGCTATTACATGTGGATTCCTCTTTTCATTCTCTTCAAAAATTACGGTCTCTACTTTGTTTCACACCCTTGGAATCATTTCTGTGTTAGGGTTTTGCACATGGTCCTATAGGTCCATCAAACTGCTGGTACGTGCAGGTCCCAATCAGCGCGTCTTGCCCAGTAAGCCTTGTTCAGTACTTGGCACACCCTATCGAATGATTCTTCATGGATAACTAGTAGCGTGCGTTTCCTTTCCAGCTGCTGCATTTTGTTTCGATTCTCTATTCTAGGAGTGGTGTGCACTTGTGTGGACTATACAACATATGTCCATACCCATCGGGAAAGGTGGGGTGCAAGTTGTTCTGCACTTGCTAATTGGCTCTCATTTTGAGATGGGGTTTTCCAAAGAGTAGGCGCATCATCCTTCTACATGCATGATAGTCCTCAAAACTTCCTTGATGCACGCTCCACCATCATGCAGGCATCATGCCTAGTGCCCACCTCAGCAATTCGAACCGCTGCTATTCTAGTATTGCGCTTTCAAAATTACTCAGGAATTCATCCATCGCTGTCAACCCATCATATGTCAACAGATCCCTTGCCTCTGTTGTCACACAACAGAGTGATCTAACCATCATGTTGCAATTAAGCATTGTTACTTCATGCAGCCGATTCTGCCATCGCTCTATCTCTTCATTTGAATCCGAAGTGCAGGAGCTTTCGCACTCCCACGAAATCCTTCCATCTATTGTCAGATTCACCCAATCCTCTTCTCATGTAGTTATCTTGTAAATAAAATTGATATTGTGATTGCTATCATCGTCATGCACCGGTTCAGTGTATCGCACTCCTTCTGCCGGATCTAGTGGTACTACTGCACTTTGTGACTTTTTTCAAAGATCATTTTCCACTTCTTCATATTTATGACTCTGTTCATATTAGTGGCCGAGTTGATTCCTAGTAGCGTAGGATAGGGATTATTGTCATCGACAATCTCTATCACTTCAAAATCCACCTGCACGCTCACACCTTCAATATCTACTGTTACCCCTTACAATATTCCCATGGGCAAGATTTTATGTTGGTTCACCATTCGTAACTGAATAGGAGACCATTGTAGCGCGGGTCTACCCATGTGTTCCCATGTTTGTTTTGGTAGTACATTCATGTCTGATCCCAGATCCAGGATTAACTAATCCATTTCATACTCTCTGATTTCCGCAGTCAGCCTCATTTCCCTTCCTATGCACAATGCATGCTTTCCAAGCTTCCGGAGCACGCATTGCTCTCCTGACCCAGCGCACCTAGTGATAAGTTCCTGTAGCCCTTTTACTGCCTTTCTATCATGTAATATTTTCATGCATGTCTCTAAAAAGGTAGTGAGCATTGAAGGATCCATCTCTAGTTCTAGTTGATCCTTACTATCTGAAGTGGAGGCCTTCGTGAAGCTCTTCTTAGCTTCCATGAATGTCTCCTTTGCGCGTTCTAAATCAAATTTGAGTTCCTTTGTAGGAGCCTTACGAGCCCATGAACTTTGTTCTGACTACTTACCTTTATCATCACCTGTGGTCACACCACTCCTGAGCATCATTTTTATATTAAGGTCTTCTTCGCACAGTTTATACCTCATCATCTACAAATTTTGAGTCGGAGGGGGCTAAAGTACCCCATTTTCACGCAGTCTCGATATCAATGTAGGGAAGTATTCTACCTCATGAACAAACTGAGTACAATACAAACATGATGTCCTCGTCGGGTTTGTACAATCTCGGGCATGGTGCCTTGGCCCTCTGCAATTATAACAAATTAACTTTCTACAACCCCTTCGTGGTCCCATTCCACCTCGACCTCGATCGCACCCCTGAAATCCAGTGCGCACCATTCCTGCATTCGGGTCAAGGGCTCGCATTTTAGTATGCACCCTGTAGGAAGGAGTTTGACCCATCATTGGTTCATAGCTTCTGCAAGTGTGCTCATCATGGCCTACTGACCAACAAAAGTTACAAAACAATTATTGGGATGTCTGTGTATATTTCTGCAATAGATGACAATTATTCGTAGTGTGCTTTCCTCCTATCTGACAGATCACAAACCATAATGAAGGCACCGTGCTCGGTCCTATCTATACCTCAGGCCTTAATGACATCGACCCTCCTCCTACCAAGTAATTCGTGAACACTGGACAATGGTCCTTGTCATGCCGCTAGCCTTTGCATTTTATGCATCATACCTCCTCGCACGCCTCTGGCTGAGGCTTCTTGTCCGGTTTCAAAATCTATATTTCCATACACATATTTTGTAGTTGCGCGTGGGTTTTTTGGACTCTCAGACCAGGGTCTTGTATAGAGGTCTCATGTAATCTCATCTCCATCTCATCAGCTTTGGCCTGGGTGAAAATTTTTTCTTGTGACAGTTCTATCCTTAAGTGCGGTGTCAGTGATGCTAAAAACCATGCGCGGTGTTGTCCATCTGTCAATGTCATGATGGCTTCGTGAATCATACCCTTCAGTCTTTAGTCTAGGGCCTAGTGGGTCTCACCTGGGAGCATCGTGATCTCCTTAAACTTGATGATCGATTGCGTTTCCGACTTTGGCCTGCTAAATTCCCTGTTTAGCGCAGCCTGGGTTTTTGTGATTCCTACGTTTGGATGGTCATTAGAATGCTTGATGTACCATGTTAATGCGCGATCCTGCAACACACTCACCAGTGTAGCCTTCCTGCTATTGTCATCCACGACGCCTTGTGCCTCCCATACTGCTCTTACCACGAACCAGAATTGGTCAAAATCTTCATTCCCTACTCCTCTGAATATCGGTAGTTTGATCGCACTCACCATACTGATACCATGAACTAGAATTGGTCCAGATATTCATTCCCTACTCCTCTGAATACTAGTAAATTGATCACACTTACCATACTGAACTATGGTGGTGGCGAAGGTGGGGTGGGTGGAGATGGAGGTGAGGACGGTGAGATGGGTGGCATTGTAGGTGGAGGTGGTAAACACAGAATGCACTGCCTTATCAGACTGACCGCGCTTCTCAGAGAAACTTTCGCAATCTCTTCCTCACTTTCCCATGAGGGGGAAATTAAGGGACTAGTTTTCAATTCTTCACTATTTCTACTTCTGTATATCTTCCCATTTCGCGTAGTTCCAAACATTAATTTATTTGCATAACTTACTTTTCACGCAATAGAATCTTAATCCAAGTATTGAAAGATTTAATATACTTACCTCGCGGTCCTTTGAGAAAATGTGGCTCTGCCTCACTGTAGCTGACGGTCGTGTCTACCACGAACTCAGTGATAAGTCCTAAAAGTCAGTTGAGCCAATGGTCCACAGCTCGCGCGATCTTATCTCCTGATGTTTCTATTTTGCACACTAATTCTGGAGTCCACATAATTGGTTTGTTGAGCGTAGACCTTCCCTGATTATCTGCTAGCTTGGCGATCCACTCATGCAGCTCAAAAGGAAAGGACGCAAAGAATTTTTTTTTATTTTCGTATACAAGTACCACTCCAACCGCTGTTCCTTCGTTACTCGCAGATTTCTGTTTTCTTATGCTACGAACTTGGGAATCTTCTTCTCCAACCACTCTTCAATTTCTTTCTTTTTTGGATTCCAGTGGCATGACATTAGACATCCCTTATGTAGATCCAGGTCCCAACAACAAAACCATTTGTTGGCCTGTATGGGAATGTCCTAGGTTAAGAGGTGTTTTAGCCAAAAAAAGCTTGGTACTATTGGCCCTTTCGGCAATAGTCCATGGAGCACGAATTGAGGTCTCACCTGAACTATTATGGGAGGGTGCTAGAACTAGGTTTCTGCACCCTGGGGATGTCTCATGAGCTTCTGGAAACTCACCTTTTGACCCTAAGCATGTCACTACACACACCTGTTAGTCCCTCGCAACCTGTGATGCTGCTTCCACGCAACCCTACTCGGGGAGCAACCCGTATTATACCCAAGTTCCTTTCTATTTAACCTATTATTACATGATTACTTAACTTACTTGTGTAATACTCATGATAAATTAACATTATATCATGTAATCATATAAGTGCGCGTGATAAAAAATAATAGTATAAATGTAATGAAGGAAATATACAAGCAGATGCATAGAAATTGGAATGAACTTCTCTTTATTATTCTTCATTCAAGATTACATACACGACACCACCTTACACACTAAGCTACAGGGGTCCACGCACTCAGCTGCGGACTGTACTAGGCCTCTGTGCACTTAGTTGCAGAGCCTCTTCCTACTACTATGATACAATACTCTTAGACTCTTACTCTATGCTCAAACCATTCATATTCATCTATCTCTCTAATTCCTTTCTTCGTTGCCTTTACAATTTAGAGCCTCGCTCTATTTATACAATCCCATGGTTCGTAGATCATGGGTAGGCAGACATGACATTACATTATTTTACAATACTTATGGTAGACAACCCTATGACTCAACCTATACTTCATGCTCCGCACCTGCAATTTGTAGAGTCTTACAATACATTTGACCAAAACTTGGGCTTTGAACTCCAAAACATGCCATGGGGGGATTCGATGCTCAACACTAATAGTCCTATTGAGATGTGATATGACAATTCTTGCATGACGAGCTTGTCCATGGCGAACTTTGGAAAAACATGCAGAGGCTTCTCTGTGTTGTTAATTCATATGAAGCCGGACAGTGAGGCATACCAATCAGTTATGTCGATTAGTGCCTCCATCGCCTCCTTTGACATGCAAGGTGGATATTGCTCAAATATCATCTTATACACCAAGGTGACGAAATTATCCAATAGTTGTGTGATAACCCCTTTGAAGCTACATTCAAAAAATAGTTTACAATAAGTATTGGCAGAGGTTTCGCTGATGTCCATGCCCACTTCATGCCCAAGAACTCCTAATGGGCACAGATTGCATCCAAGATATAGGGGACATGTAGATTTTTGCTTACTGACCTTTGGGTGGCTTCTGATCTCCTATTACCTGTTCCTTTAGCCCGTGAGCCAATATGTTGAACCAGTTGCATGCTTTTCCTTCACTGACCATTTGGTCCAACACGATCACCCAAATCTGTGAGAAGGTCTTGATACTCTCTTGGCCATACAAGCGACATGCAAAGATGACCAGGTATTGATATGCCTTCTGTAGTATCTTCATCTAGTAAATATGGTTTGGTGTCATCCTAAATTTTTGGGGCTCCTTTACCCAGTTCTTCAAGACATCCCTGGAGTTGGCATTATTGATGGGTATGCTGAAGGGTGTCTCCATGGTGATCACTGGATTTGGCAAGTGGTACATCTGGTGATAGTTCTATGTCTTGAAGGTAGAAATCTCTGTCCCACTGACACTGCTCAATGTCATTGTCTCAGGATCAGTGTGTGAGACAATCGAGTGTATCATATCCATGCATGGGAACGCGAGATACTTGCATGCAATCGAATACAAGCTAGACTTGTGAATATTCACATCAACTTGGTAGTCTTCGAGATCTACCCAAAATGTGCTTGAGAATGCATCATTGAGATCTTTCCTTTTTAGCTTGATGTCTTCATCCACAATCAGCTCGGTGTCTTCATAGATCGGTAAACTAGTAGACACTCGCTCAACTGGTTCTCTAGTTGTGCTTTCGTCAATTTCCTTTGACCCTACTCGCTTGAAATCCATTGATTCTAAACTACTGAGAGATGGATGCACACCTATTATCTAAAGGTGTGGCAACCTGCATGGCAAGAAATATGTCAGTTAAAACAAAGAAAACTTGAGGGATGATAGGCAACATACCCGGGGAACTACTCACAAGGATTGCACAATTTTCATTGGGAGGTTAGGAGATTGACTGCTGGAACTATGCACATGGAAATCTGGACTATCGGGAGGTTGGATGACTGCAGGAACTGTGCAATGCGCAATCCAGACTAGCCTCCTGGGTGCTGAATTGCACAATGCACACTTTCAGCTAGCAAGTGATATAGGCCCAACAAATGCATTGCATAATGTTTTGGGCCAATAGTCACTACCTCTCAGAATTATGCAAAGAAATACTAGAGGGTAGTGATTGGACATAATTGTGCATTTTCTGGGAGGAAGGAAGAGCCTTCACTCTCAGAATTATGCAATTCTCTCTGGGCAAGGCAAAGTTTGGGCCACGGTTTCCCAGACCCACTGCCGGACAACTAAAAGAAAATGAAGATGTGAATGCATGGTGATAATTAGTGTAATCAAGAGCAAATGATCATGCATGCAAGCAAAGAATGCAATATTCAAAAAATGAACAATATGCATGTGTGTGAAATGAGTTGTCGAATCAGGGACTGTTTGTGAAAAACAATGTCATGAATGTGATAATAGTGAGATGCAAACGAAAAATGAATTAGTGATTGCACAGTCTAACATGCATGCAGATGACAACAAGAATTCACAAAAATCAAGCAGACAACACTCGCACAATCCAAAACAAAGAAAGCGACAAAAATGTTGCAAAAGACAAGTTAAGCAGACTTATCTCGAATTAGCTGAGTTGGATGTACCGAAGACTCCTAGATGTGTTGTGGGATGTTAGAGCTCCAAGATCAATGTGAAGAATAAGATCTAAAGTGTCGAATAAATAATTTTGAGGCTCATGACGAGCATGCCACAAATCTAGGAAAAAGCGACACTTGGAGGAAGGTTTCTAAAATGATCTTTGCATGTAACCTCCATCTGCTAAAAATAGCTCCCTAAAATCTAGGGATGATTTTTAATATTTCGGGAAAAGGTAGCCAATGCATGCAGGTCAAATTTCCTCGGTCCGGGGTGGAACTGGTCAACCTGAAGGCACATGCAACAACCTGCTTGACTGAGGGAGATTTTTTCACAATTTATGGGATGAAGTTGGGTTGGATGTCTAGAGGGAGTGCGTAATTTCTTGGAGTGGCAGCTAAGTATTCCCCAGAATAGCATAATTTCTAGGCTAAGCTGCACGACTTGACCAATTTGCGCAATTTTCATTGGGAAGATTGTTTGATAAGATTGCGCAGTTTTTGGGCCTAGTAGATAGCCAATTAGATGTGTGCAATTTACGGAGGGAAGGTTGGTTCCCCTCTAGAATTGGACAATTTTCTAAGGGAGTTTCTCAGCCAATAGCTGACCCAAGTTCAGGATGGAAAACTATGAGGTAAGTGAAGCAAACAATCATGCACAGGTTGGAAAGCTGCTAAAAAACCAATGAAGCTCATGTAATTAATAGTGCAGGACATGCTACTGGGATGACTAGTAGGGAGGCTCCAAAACAAAGCTAAGGAAAAATTTTGGAGGGTAGTTGTAGCCGCTACAACATGACGTCAACATATGACTTGGCACGTGACATGGCATATTTTTGAAATTCATGGGAAGGGGCCAGTTGGTGACTGTTTGAACCTTTAGACTTAAGGCATGGTTCTGGTCCTTAGGCATATAATGCCCAAGAAACAAAACTTAATGGAACAAAAGGTTTATAAAACCAGTATTATGCTCGACAGTCTCGATGCTTAAGTTGTTGGTTATAGTTTAAGTTTATATGCTTAGAGTGTCACTAAGTGAGGATATTTGTGATTCTTTGATTCATAGATCATGGTTCTAAGTTTATGGTCATGTGAAATTTGGTGTTTTGTGCATTGATTAAAACATGGTGCTCAAGAACAAAATTAAGACAGACATAAAATATAATATTAGTAAAAGATGGAATCCTAGCAAAGCCATAAGATCATATTGGTTTGTACACAATTAGTCTAATAGAGTTGAATAAAGAGAAAAAGTCAGAGAAGATAATCTAATTGAATAGAACAATGTAACTCAATAGAATAAAGTATTAGTCAGACATAGTTAAATTGAGAATAACTCTTGATGTTGAAATAGAGGTGAAAAACCCACTCAAGTTGAAGAAAGGAAAATCTAGATAACGTAGTAAATGCCAGTTAATTTAAAGCATATAAATAAAGTGAAACTAATTGTTAAACCGAAAATTAACAAGTTAGTTGAATATAGAAGTGGCTCTAAAATCTATATAAACAAAAAAAACACTACAATGAACGTATATGGTTTGATATATTTGAAATGGGTGTATCTTGAGAGAAATGAAAGAATTATTGTTTGAAGCATATGATAGGCCCAAGTGTATGAGAAGCCCAGACATATGAGAAGGCCAAGCATTTTATAAGGGAAATAGTTGTGAAGACCAAATATTGAAAGGGTTAAGACCATGAAAGAGTCATTTTAGGTAGAAGATCTCAAATTTTTTGATCAAATCTAGGTATGAAGATAGTTACATAGTAGAGGTAGAGCCAAAGGATGTTGAGTTGTATTATGAAATATCAAGTTGAGTGAGAGTTATAGTAGAGAGAAACAAGTTTAATGAACAAAGAACATTTAGATATGAGTTTGAAAGTGAAATAAATAAGTATCTACATGATTCAACAAGTTGGTTCCTACACATCAGAGAGTTGGAGCTTCGTTTAGGTAGGTTCCTAAGAAATAATCAGGGGGTTGGTGCTTCCTTCTAATTGATGCCAACAACAAAAATAAGGGTGGGTGCTCCTACGAGTGGGTGCTAGTGAATTAGGGAGTGGTTGCATCCTTCTAGTTGGTGTGAGAAAACATTATATAACAACAAGTTGGGGCTTGCATTTACACAAAGAACAGAAAATAAGATTGATGGTTTTCTCCCATTATGGGCTTCCACATACATCTGGTGTCTCTATGTTTTGTATATGTGTAGGATAATTATAGTGTTGTTGTGTGATTCATGTGTTGATTTATGATGCTACTTAAATTAATTTTTGTTAAATAAATTGAAAATAATCATTTAAATTGCTCATAATATTTATTCGTCCCTCCTCCCTCTTAGTATTATCCTTGATTCTAATAATAGGTATAAAAATTAGTTCATTTAATAATTGTTTAATCACTGAAAGGTAGATTTCAAGGATCATGGCTAACTGGGATTGGATTACCCTAGAAGGAGTACCATTTTTAATGGATCAAATTATAAAACTTGGAAGGTAAGAATGAAAGTCTATTTAATTCTCTTGATTTGGATGATGGTTGTTTATAGAGAATGGAATTAAAAGCATCGAGTATAATGCAAAAACTAAGGAGGAAATCTTGAAAGGTTTGTTTAATTTAGATTTTGAAAAAGTGATTTGTTATGAGACTACAAAGAGAGATGGGATGAGTTGGCATACATCTATGATAAAGGTGATTAAGTTACAAGTCATATCATGAATTCATCTCTAAAGGGTGAAACACAAAATGTTTTAAAGAATATCTAATATTATCAATCAAATCAAGAGAGGAATCCAATGTAACAAATTGCCAAGCTCTTGATCATCACTCAAAAGATACTAATATGCAACTACAAGTAATTTCTTGTCCTATTATAATTTTAGAAGAATAGGTCATCTATCTTTTAGATGTTCATATGGAACTTTTGATGAAAGAGATATTTATGCATATACTTGTAGTGGAGAATGACCTGCACTCATAGTGATAATAGATCTAGATACTACTAAAAAAGGTAAGAAAATAGCCAAAGAGGAAAATAAGAAAAAAATCCCATGACCGTCATATGAAGAAGATAATTGGTGCACCTGTAGTAGTGAGGATGAAAGAATACCTCATATGTCTATAGAAGAGTCCTTAGACTTAGAAAAGGAAGAATATATTAAAGAAGTTGAAAGTGAAATAGACTTTGGATTTTAATATAATATTTATTCTAATGAATTAAATACCTTGCATGAAATATATATTTTATAAGAAAAAATTTCTTTAGTAGAGATCAACAATCTTACAACAAAAAATAAAAAACAAAGGACTTGTTGTAGGAATATGAGATCAAGAATCAACATTTTGAAGTACAGAAAGAAAATATTATTATTCTAAAGACTCAATCAGAAGAATTAAAAAAAATGCATGAGGTAATGAAAAACTAGTTTTCTGAATGAGAGGCTCACTTTAAGAGATTAGAAGCCGAGGTCTTTCCCTTATGAAATTGTCTACAAAAGAAGAACAATCTATTGAAATTTGAGAATAGTACCAATATATTGGATGATATTCCCAACAATCAAATATCTCCCTTCAATAAATTAGGCCTTGGCTCTCAAGAAGCAATTAATGGGGAATCCAACCCAAAGGCATGCTCTTGTAAACCTAAATGAAATAATAAAACATCCAAAATACCTATTAAAGAAAATAGTGTCTGCAAGATAAGAAAAATGAAGCAACATAATAAACAATGGAGTAAACAAGCAACATGACCAAAAACAAAGAATTATTTATAATAGCACTTCAAACAACTGTACAGAAGGAATCAATAGTTATTCGAGATTCAATTCCTTGCATGGACAAAGACATCAAAGATTCAAATATCTCCCTTATCAATGGAAAAGTATTACCAAGTACCAAATATTCTTTAATGGCTACTATTTTTCACAACAATTTTGGACATAAAGAAATGAATTGTAGGTATAATGCAAGAAATAAGAGTATGGTGAGTAATAATGACGAGAGAGAATGTAGTATTCCATGAAATGCATATGTTAGCAGTAGTAAAGGATATTGTGTGAATACTATTAGGAATTACAATTCCTTTGCTCCTCCCCTAAATTGTTTTGAATGCCACAAGTGTGGAAATTTAAAACACAAAGAAATAGGATGTGGATATGGGAAAGAAAGATCTCCATCTAAGAAATTAAGATAAGGAAATAAAGTTCTAAGAGAAAACAGGTATAAAATGGTAGAAGAGGATGAATTTGTAGTATGTGCTCAAAGTCAAGGAAACATGTTAAAAGAACCATTGGATCAATATAGAACTAATATGAATAATTGTAAACCAAGAAATCCCCCTAATATTCCTATACAGATCAAACAAATCAAGCATAATGAAAGAAAGATATGGAAAATAAAGGAAGAGAAATACAATATAGTATTTTGTGCCCAATAAGCAAATGATTAGTGGTATATTAAAAATAGAAGTTCTCATTATATGACAGGAGATAAGATCAAGTTCATTCATCTAAAAGAATCTAAGCATGGAAAAGATATCGTTGAAAATGGTGCATTAATCAAAGTATTGAGAAAATGACTAGTTAGACTTGACAATAATAAGGCTAAGGCTAAAGATGTCTTGCTGGTTGAAGGTATGAAGCACAATAAACTAAGTAGAATTGAAATGATGGATAGTGGAAATGAAGTCATATTTTCTTCTAGAGGCTACAAGATAAGGAAGGAAAAAATTGAAGATTGGTAACAAGAAGAATAAGGATCCCATGCATTACATATGCCGTTGATAAAGACAAATCCAAGGTATGCATTTAGAGAGTATTATCCATCTCAATTTATCAGTGAAATTAAATAAAGGTACAATATCACCTCAATACAAAAAATGAGGATATATTTGAGGTTCAACTTCTATAGTATAACTACGAAAGAAAAATAAAGCGAACATTGTCATATGGCGAGTACACAACAACCTGTCAAGTCACACGAAGAATAGAATAATAATTGAAAATGAGTAGTAACAAAATAGAGGTGTGTTGAAAGAAGAAAAAGTGAAGACATCTCCATAGGAAAAAAATTCAAGTAGAAGGAAAGAAAGAAGGCATCAGATAATGCTAAGGTAATATGAATCACAAGAAGATAAAAATAGTGAGTGAGCCTAGGGGGAGTAGCACAATCACCATTGTAAGCCTAGATGATACTTAGACCAGTAGGAATTGGAATGTTTTTGGCTCATTTGTACAATAGTAGTATAATTAAGTATTTTCTCTCTTCTCTTTCAGCTAGCCTTCCTGTTGGTTGTGTGGGGCCTAACCCATGTTTAGCGTTAGTTAGCCAAACAAATCCATACACTACTGGCCCTTTTGGCATCAGCCCAAGGAGCATGGACCGAAGTCTCACCCGAAGCAGTATGGTGGGATGCCGAAACCAAGATTTTGCACCCTGAGATAGCTGTGATGCCAGTCTATACCCTCTGTTCCTATTTTTGTGCAGGTCACTAACGTTTAGGAATCTATCAGTCTAACCCTTTCTTCTGCCCTTCAGCACCTCCATGAAGGTGTATGATTGACCTTCGTGCAACCTTAACACACGATCTAGGCACTTTCACATTACTATGACAACGTATTGCATAGGTTCCCCAATTATCTTAAGTGTTTTACATATCCTGATAAAAAATCACAGTTAGCGCCATGTAAATTGATATTATTACTTGCATTCAATTACCCAATATAATCACATATATTCATGCATCACATAAACATTATAAATTAAACCCAAAACACAATATAACCATATGCATTAATAAGAAATAAATACACATATTTTGTAGAATACTTCTCTTTATTGATATCTTCATATTATTACAGACTCTATCCACCTCGCGCACATAGCTGCAAGGGTCCACTCACTTAGCTGCGGACTTCCACACTAGGCCTCTGTGCACTGAGCTGCAGAGCCTCTAGCTACGCTAAGCCCCAAGCACTTAGACTTCTCTACCAAGACTCATCACTTCATTCTTCACCCAAGACTTCTAACTTAACTAAACTACTTTTAGCTACTTACTTAGCTCCTTTTTATACAATCCCATGGTCCGCGGACCATGGGTGGATCTTTACAGCTAACTTTACACTTTACAAAATAAAGGCGGACAACCGTTTATGACTCATGACACCTTTGCGTTCCACGACCACAAAATGTAGATACTTTACAACTTTATTACAAAATTGGCCCAAAATGTGGGCTTTTAGCCCCAAAGCTATCCTTGGGGGATCCCATTCCCAACAGGCCCCCAACACAAACATGGTGACTCGTCCTCGAGTGAGTCTATAGGTGCAGAGATCTTGGCGCGAAGACTATTGATATCCTAAATTACTCTATTTTCTACCCCATTTCAATCAATATCAACCTCTGTTTTATCTTAATAAAAGGCCCTTCTTTCTTGCACTAGTACAAGATGGTTACCCTTTTCCTTCACATGCTCATATTTTATATTAAGATTTATTACAACACATTATTGATCTTTTTATATAGATTTCGTGCCTATTTACATATTTCTTGTAATTCATATTGATTTCCTAGAGTAATCATGGAACTTAGTGTTAATGATGAATGAGTTGACTAGTGTAGGTAGATCACTGCACTGCCACTATCCGAGATTTCCAAGAAGCTATCTTCCACGAGGAGAGATCTCGATCTTCAACACCGAGTCTGACTGCTGATGAGCTAAAACAAGATAACAGGTGGCACGCATTTAGTGATTTTTCTCCAAAGTTAGGTTATGGCCAAGCAAAGTTGTAATTTCGGTTTTCTAAGTATGTTCGGTTGAGAGGCCTGAAGGAGAATTATCTATAATTAGTGTAAACGACCTAGAGCTAAGAGGACATATATGATGTAGATCATAGATAGGAAGCTATCATACCATCAACTATCATTTTGGTTTATGTAATCTGGTTATCAAATTGCTCTACGGTTGGACTCCTCTGTAATGTAATTTTCCAAATTGAGTAATACAAGGAACCATTATTATTTTCATGTGCAATGTTTAAGTTCATCTTTGATGTATCTTTGAAGTGCTAATCTCTTTCGTTCCTTAGAAGGGGAAAACGCTGGTTGGCTAGGGCCCAACTAACCCAGCTCGTTTACCCCTCTTTCTTTCGTTATTTAGAAAGACGGTGTGGTTATTTCTTTTGCAGTTGTGTGATGTAATATTTTAATCGCTAATATTTAAGTTCTAAATTAAAGTATCTTCTATAGCCTATGTGTGAAATGAATTTGTGTTTTGAAGAGTATTTGTGTTTATTTTGCTTAGGAAATATCTTTCTCGCATTGTCTTTACTCTTGTTCTCTATTTTAATTCATTCTTAAATGGATTGTGTAAGGAACTCCATCTTGCACCAGTGCAAGTTGTTACCTGCACCTAGGCTTAGTCATTCGTTGTAGAAAACATTTAATCACTTGTTTTTTACTTCTAGTTATTTCGTAAGCGAATGAATCATTAATTTAGTAACTATTTTTGGTATTAAAATTTCATCTCTAAAAGATCTGGAAGTAGTTATATTGAATTACCACATTATACTTGCAAAGAACATCATCATTGTGGGTCAAGTACCAACATTGATTAACGCATGAAAAGTACATAGGCTACTGTTTCACTCTTTTAAAGTGCTTTTATTTCATGAATTTTATTTCCTCTGCAAAGTTTAATGAGTTGAAGCATTTCCTTTTTCACAGATAGTTTACATCAAAATTTCATTTACAGTTGCAACTCTTTTCCAGCACATCTTTCAAATTTCGAAAGTAATTTGGGAACTGAGTAAAGGGAACTCTGTTTTGGTGCAAGAGAAAGTCTCTTGACACAGAAATAGAGTGCTCTAAGCTCTAAAGCTTAGAGCACCTTCAATCAGACATAAGTCTTCAGTAAGGAACGTCAATTATACTCTTACACGGGAATACTGTACCTGCACTAGTGCAAGGACAAGTTTTTTGTGTGAGATGAAGATCAAAAGGAAGACATGATTTTGCAAGGGCCCACTTGTTAGACTATTTACCATCCATTTGAATATGAACATAGCATTTCATTCCAACATTTAAGATTGTTTCCTTCATGTGGGATTTATTTATTTGATTTACTTGCAAATTGTCTTTTATATTCCAGCACTAGAGTTGCCTTGGTGTTAATTGCCTTTTCAATTGTTTTCTATCTGATTCTGCAAAGCATTTTCTTTAAGAAGTAGGATTAGAAATAGGAAAATTTCATACCATTTCTGGCATTAGCTGTTCTTCGTCTCTATGTTTATGAAACCCTCGGGTTGACAATTAACTGTTCAGGAGTTTGCTCAAGCACAATTCCTGCACCCAACATTTTGGCATTGTTGCTGGGGAGGTGATTTGAATTGGTAATATTTTCCCACTTTTTGCAATAGGGGTAAGTCTGCTATTATCTTTTTCTACAATGTGCTTCTATTGTTTGAAGAAATTTATAGGTGCCAATTTATTTTTGAACTTTCAACTTTTATTTGAATTTGATTTTGTCATTCTTTTGAAATGAATACCTAAAAGAGGTAGGGGTCTGAAGCCCACTCGGGGCCAAAGAAAAACTCAGAAATCTAAAAACAAAACTCATATTGGGCCTTCTTTTGTAGGTAGAAAGTCCAAACAAACTCGGACTCATCACATATGAATAGTCCACTTAGGCTTTGGTAGCAACAGTTTCGGTGTGACACAGCCCATAAAGGGGAAGAAGGAGACTGTTGGAATCCGTAGTTATCCGTCTCAGCCTATCAAGAGCGGTTCGTGTGGAAGAAAAACAATGGTAGATATGGAAGACAATGTAGAAGGAAGTGGTGAAAATTAGGTAAATGAGGAACAATATCCTTTTGGATTCTTGATTGTGAATCCTAACATATAAGTGCAAATGAAAAATATTCCACCGTTAGCTCTTCCTCATTTCTATGGTAAGGTACATGAAGATCCATAATCTTTCCTATTTGATTTTGATATTTTGTGTAGAAGTTATGATTACTCATCTAATTCCCAAAAGTTAAAGTTGTTTCTTGCAACTCTCAAGCACGCAGCACTCCACTGGTTCATGGGACTAGAAGGAAACACTATAAATTCTTGGGAGTAAATGAAGAGAGTGTTTTTATCAAAATATTAGGAATATTGTAAAACTAGGGATATTGAAGATGAAATCTTTACTATTATGCAAAATGATGATGAGATGCTAGAGGACTACTTGGAGAGATTCCTGTACGTCCTCCAAAGGTCAAAGCACAAATTTGATCTAAGTACTATTAGAACCTTGTTATTACATGGGCTTACTAATGATGCTAGGAATAATTTAAATCAGTTGGGATAAGGGGATATTGCTCAAAAACCTTTTGATCAAATATGTGACTTGTGAAAGAAATTCTTGAGGAACCAATATATATACAGTAAAGGAATTTAGAATAAAATTAGGAAAATCGAATCTACTGATACTATGATTATCGGACTAGAAAACAAAATGGATAATATGAAAATTAAAATAATGAATACTATTAGTAAATAGATAGACTCTTTGAAGTTTCAGCAGAAACTTATAGAAGAGCAAGACATATTATCTATTTTCTATCCTAAATGTAGAAGGAAGCATCCTTTAAGATAATGTCCTCTAGATATTAAAGAAACTAATAAATGTGAAATTTGTGCAGATAACCATGCTACAGACAAATGTCCCTCCATACTTGGGTTGAAAGTTGTACTCGAAGGGGGGCAACCTGAAACTGAATCATTGCATGCTATGGGAGCACGAAGGAATTGGCTCAGGTAAGTGTAGGTATGGTTCCTAAACCTCCACCACATTGTTTTGGTTATAATGCACACTTGTATTCCTATCCTAACACTTGTCACTCTCAGCATTGACAACATGGGAATCAATATCAATATGGAAAACCCTTGCAATCTTGGAAATAAGGATGTAGAGGGCCAAACCATTCACATCATTCACATAATACCTATCATGCGCCCATGCAATCATATCCTCCTACGTATGCAACTTACCCAATGCCTCAACCATCATTACTTCAGCTGAGTCAACCTATGCCACCATTACCTTTACCTCTGTTGAGACCTAAGCATCAAGATTGGGTGAATATAATGTAAATACATAATAAGTAATATGAACAGTCATCGAGAGATGAAGTGAACAGTCTCTCCCTCATGTATATAATAAAGACCAACTTGAATGAATATAATATATGAATCAATTTTGCTTTGAGAAGTTATTGCCTGGCGTGACATGGTATCAGATCCAACTCCCAAAAATAATTGTAACTCCCTTTTGCCTACTGTGCTCTTTGTCCACTGCCCTTGTGCACTCTATCTTCCATAAGTGATTCTGACCCGTTCTGCGCTCCCTGCATAGTTATATTGCTGCATAATTGTTTTGTGCCCACTGCATAATTGTATTCGAAGAAAACTGAAGGCCATCTCCTCCATGTGTCAGGATGGAGTGCTAAACCGTTGCTCATTCCATGCTACTGCATTGAGAGCATTATTGCTGTTGCGTTGAGAGAATTACTGTGTTGAGTGCATGAATCGTCCCCATGACCAAGTTTACTGCATGAAATGCTACTTAAGTGAACAGTGTCTCCGTCATGTATATAATAAAGACCAACCTGAATGAATATAATACATGAATAAATTTTGCTTTGAGGAGTTACTACCTGACTTGACATGGTATCAGAGCCAGATCCCAAAAGTAGTTGTAACTCCCTTCTGCATACTGCACTATTTGTCCACTGCCCTTATGCGCTCTGTCTACCATAAGTGATTCTAACCCATTCTTCAATAAGTGATTATGAGAGGACTGAAGGCCATCTTTGTCGTGTGTCAAGATGGAGTGCTGAACCGTTTCTCATTCCACACTACTGCCGTTGAGAGCATTACTGTGTTGAGTGCATGAATCGTCTCCATGACCAAGTTTGCTGCATGAAGTGCTGCTGGTGCGTGAATCAAGGCATCTGAAGATCTACGATGGTATGTTGCATTCGCTTCTATTTGGTGAGCCCAATGAGAACATTTCCATTGTGGTTTCAACAATCAATCTGTAATAATTGATTTTGATATTCAGCTATGTGTTAAAATTTTTGAAGGGCTCCATATAATGTTACGTCTTCCAGTTAATTTCTATGTGGTCTATGGCTATCAGAAGCATCTGAAGTAATGACATTATTTGATGTATATATTATTGATAAGTTTCAGTCTCAAAAAATTGAATCAGTTTGAGCCATAGCTTGCTCCTTCAGATGGTTTGATTGTTTACGTTTCACTCCAAACACATTAAGGAAGGTAGTACAGTGACACTGATGGGTGTTGTTCAGTGGCATGAGAGTGTTTTGATGAACGTGTATCCACTATTTGCCAATTGAGAAAATTCCTCTTGCCAGGAAATGTTGAAGGATTGATTATTACATGTAATGAGACCACAAAGTTTGATGGAATACTGCTTTGATAATGGAGTGCTAGGAAACGTTGCAGTGTTCATTAATACATTGTCTTTTTCCTTTGTAATTTTAAATTTTTTTGAAGGGTTGCATTGGGTGATCAATGTAAAAAGAAACCGATATATATTTTGAATAGTGCGCATTACCAAATAAAAATTCCGATATATATCTCTTGGGTATTGACATTTGCTGTCAATTTGAGTTTGTTGTCCAGTCATATCATAACTATATTTCTTCCCATTAGGAGTAAAAGTTTTGCAGCAGAAGTTGTTTTGTTACAATATGCATTCAATCATATCCATCATGGGAATAGTTCTCACTGGAAAAGAGAACTACCCTGAGTGGTCTCGAATGATAAAACACACGCTCATTTGCACTGATTTGTGGAAAGGAGTGTGTGTTGGAGATGGAGACAAAGAGCCAGAACAACCTACCTCAAACAAAGAGCTCGTCATTTGGGAAAACAAGAACAACAAAGCTTATCCATTAATCGCAACATCTATAAATGAAGGGGTGAGTCGCCATATTTCACCATTTTCAACTGCTTTTGAAGCCTTACAAAAGCTGAAAGAACTCTACGACTCACATTCTACACTTGAAGTTGTTCAACTCATGATTAAACTCTTCACTTTGGAACTGCAAAATAATGATCCTCTTGCTCTTGCATCTGAAGTAAAGTCTATAATGCATGATATCAAATCCACTAAGGTTGAATTAGATATTCCTCTTATCGCTTTTCTCAAGGCACTTTATCCTACTTACTCCAATTATCTTGAGTCATTGCAAGCAAATGGAAATCTCAAAGATATCACCTTTGACTCTCTTGTGAAAAAGTTTGTTAAAGAGAGAAATCTTTTGGAAAGAAGACAACCCCTGAATCTTCTGAAGAGGCTGTGTTCCTTTCTCATAAAGAAAAGAATCCTGCTCAATATTCTTCTAAAGGAAGAGGTGGTTGAAGAGTAAGAGGAAGATATTTTAGAGGCAGGGGGGTAGACACTCTCAATGGGAAAAGGCAGATTTGCACTACATACATTGCAAGAGAAATGGATCACATGATGCCTCTAGATGCAAGTTACCATGGGACAAAATTGAGCAGCAAAGAAACCAACATAAAGGTAAAAATGATGATACAGACAAAGGTAAAGCACCTAAATCCACTCACTATGTTGTGGCACAATGTAATATTGGAGTAAATGAAGATTTATTTAATGCTTCACTTGGTTCTTGGAAAAATGATTGGTTGCTTGATTTAGGAGCAACCTGCCACATGACTCATAGAAAATATTTTTTTGAAGAATTTACTGACAATGTTGATGGAGCAGTATACTTTGCAGACCAATAAAAAATCAAGCCATCAGGGCTTGGCACAATTAGGCTTAAACTGCCTGGTCTTCAAGACTTTCTTCTACATCATCTTCTATATCTCCTGTAGCTCAAGAGAAACTTGTCGTCCTTTGTCAACATCTTCCAGCAAGGTCACTCCATTCATATGTTTGATGGAAAGCTTGGGGTAAGAAAAGAATCTGACCACTCACTTGTCATGAGGGGAATAGAAGAAGAAAGGCTTCTCAAGTTGCAAGGAACCTCTGCTTGTGCACAACATTTCTCATACAATTCTCATCATGAAGAAGGTACACTTCCATCAAGTTTATTATGGCATGCTAGATTTGGACATTTGAACTATGACAGCCTCCGCTTGTTGAAGAAAAATGGTGTTTCTAGTTTGCCTACAATTCCTAGGAAACTTAAGTAATGTGATGCTTGTATTCTAGGAAAGCATAGCAAACAGTGTTTTCATGATTCACATTTAAGAGCACATAGACAACTTGAACTCATTCATTCAGATTTATGTGGTCCCATGCCTGTTCCTTCTGCAAATGGAAAGAAATATATCATGACATTTATTGATGACTACACCAGAATGTGTTGGGTTTATTTATTGAAGAACAAATCTGATGCTTTTCAAAAATTCAAGAATTTTCATAAATGGATTGAAAATGATGCAAAATCTCATATTGGGTCTATTCACATTGATAATGGAAAAGAATACACATCAAATGAATTTGAAAACTATCTTCGCCAACATGGGATCAAACATCAAACAACTGTGCCTTATAATCCCCAACAGAATGGTGTAGCTGAAAGAATGAATAGGATAGTCTTAAATATGGTACGATCCATGCTCTTCTTAAAAAATGTAAAGATAATGTTTTGGGCTGATGCTGTTCTATGTGCTACATATATAAAGAATAGATGTCCATCTAATGCTATTAGAAACAAGACTCCATTTGAAATGTGGTATGGACATGTTCCTTCGGTAAAGCATCTTAGGGTCTTTGGTTCCAGCTATTATGCCTTGATACCAAAGGTACATAGAAACAAACTTGGTGTTAGAAGTTGTAAATGTATCTTCCTGGGGTATTCAAACACCTCCAAAGCATATCTTCTCTATGATGAAGTAAATAAAACGTTTGTTGTATTTAGAGATGTAATTTTCTTGAATCATCCAAAACTGACAATGTTGTTGAGTGGCAACTTGACCACTTGGATAGATTTGCAAAAGCAAAATCATTTCAAGAATTAGATAATCAAATTCCACATCTTGATGGGGGGATTCCTATAGGAGATCAACATGTGGAATCTTCTTTTGAAGAACACTCTCCCCTACATGAAACTCCAACAACAGATGATGCTTTACGTGATGTGATTGACAGAATTGGGAGAATCAACCTTGATTCAGTCCCAACGCAATCAACAGAGCAGCCTGGACCATCTAAGAAAGGTCCCCCAAAGTGGCTAACAAAGACACTTGAAAATTTTCATCCTTATAAGGTTGGAAATATAGGAACAATCTAGATACCATGCCCAATTTCAAACCATTGAGTCAAATTTTTAGTCTAGATTTTTAGGAAGGATATGACTCAGATACCTCCATCATCACCATCTCTAGCGGCACATTTCTGTGCTCTTGAGCTTGACACTACTGTTGTTGAGATTAGTCCAGGTAAATCCTTATATATCAGTTCAGACATGGATCCTTCTTAACAAGAGTAGCTTGTGAATTCGTTGTGAAATCATCATGATGCCTTTGCATGGGGTTATGAAGATATGAAAGGCATCCCTCCTGAAACTTGTACACACCATATCTATATTCAAGATGGAGCCCGACCTATCTGCCAACCCCAAAGGCGAGTGAACCCAACTCTAAGAGATGTTGTAAAGAAAGAATTGCAAAAACTCTTAGATGTTGATTTTATCTACCCCATTTCTGATAACCAGTGGGTCTCTCCATTAGTGTTAGTACCAAAGAAAGATGGGAGATGGAACATTTGTATTGATTATAGAGAATTGAATAAATCCATTCTTAAAGATTACTTCCCCCTTCCTTTCATCGATCAGGTACTCGATACCCTTGCTGGTAAGAAGTACTTTTCTTTTCTAGATGGCTTTAGCAGATATAATAAGATACAAATTGCACCCAAGGATCAAGACAAAACCACGTTTACATGTACATGGGATACATTTGCTTATCGAGTGCTTCCATTTGGGCTATGTAATACCTTAGCTACCTTTCAAAGGGCAGCATTGACTGTTTTTTCTAACCTTGAATGCGTAGAAATCTATATGGATGATTTCTCTGTGTTTGGTGATTCATTTCAGGAAGCCCTCAAGAATCTAGAAAAAGTGCTTCTTCATTGCCAAGAAACCCATATCACCTTGAGTGGCAAGAAATACAGATTAATTTGCAAGGTGGCAGTAGTTCTTGGCCATCCTTTTTTCGACAAAGGTATCTAGGTTGACCCTACAAAAATAGAAGTCATTTCAAGTCTTCCTATACCCAAAACTCAAAGGGAAGTGAGAGGTTTTCTAGGACATGTAGGCTACTATAGGAGATTCATTGAGAATTTATCAAGGACAATGACCCCGATTTTAGACTTTTGGGTAAACATAGTGAGTTTTCTTGGTCTGCAGCTTGCCAACAGTCCTTTGAGACATTGAAGGAAAATTTAGTTCAGGCACCAGTTTTGAGAGGAACAAATTGGTCCCTGCCATTCCATATTTCCTTTGATGCCTCAGATATTGCTATTGGTGCAACTTTATGACAAGAAGAAGACAAAAAATATTATGCTATTTATTTCATTAGCAAAAGATTTTCACTCGCTGAACTCAATTATATTGTTACTGAGAAAGATTTTTTAGCTTTAATTTTTTTTTGTTAATAAATTTAAACATTATATTACACGATATGAAGTTTTTATACATATTGACCATTCCACTATAAGATATTTGATGAATAAACCATTAACTAGTGGTAGGGTAACGAGGTGGTTGCTATTATTGTAGGAATTTAATATTACTATTGTTGATAGGACAAAGAAATCCAATGTAGTAGTAGATTATATTTCAAGATTAAATAATCATGGTGAAGAAATTCCTATTGATGATGATTTTCCCAACGAACATCTTTTTGCTATGTCAAAAAAACTTCCATGGTTCGTTGACATAGCTAACTATTTAGTCATCATAAAATTACCACCTCACTTATCTACTCGTGAAAAGTGGAATATTATTCAGACAAGTGTTTCATATTCCTGGATCCAAGGAGACCCCTTTTACACCAGAGTAGATCTCATTATCCGTAGATGTGTAGGAGAGGAAGAGGTGTTTGATATCTTAAAATCTACCCATGATGAACATTGTGGAGGTCACTACGCTGATAAGCAGAGTGCATACAAAGTGTTACAAGTTGGCTGTTTTTGGCCTTCCTTGTTCAAGGATGCCAAACAATATGTCAAGTGGTGTGATAGCTGTCAGCGAATTGGCCAGCCTAATCAAACCAATGAAATGAATTTATGTCCTCAGGTTATGATTGATCCTTTTGAAAAATGGGCTATTGATTTCATAGAACCAATAAATCTCTCATCATCAAATAAAAGGAATATTTTGGTTTGTACAGATTTTGTTACAAAATGGGTAGAAGCTAAAGTTGTTTCTTTTGCTACTAAAAGAGTTGTTGTTGACTTTCTTTTTACTGAAATCTTTACTAGATTTGGTGTGCCTAGAGGAATTGTTTCTGACAATGGATCACATTTTATTTCTAATCTGGTACAGGGTGTGATGGAGCAGTATAAAATACGGCATAGGATATGTACACCATATCACCCACAAGTCAATGGTTAGGTGGAGTTCGCAAACAAGGTAATTGAGTCCATCCTCACAAAGACCATAAACATGCACAGAAAGCATTGGTCTGACAAATTACTGGAAGCATTGTGGGCCTATCTAACCACTTGGAGAAACATCATGGGACACACACCATATGAGCCGGTGTATGGGAAACAAGTCCTCTTGCTGATAGAATTCGAGATCAAGACTTTCAGGACTGCAGTCTAATTGGGGCTAGATCTCTCTGAATCACAACGATAACGCCTTCTACAATTAAATGAATTAAATGAAATCAGAAGGGATTTTGTTCAAAAAAACATATTGGTTCAACAATAATGCAAGAAGTGGCATGACAAGTCCATTAAAAAAAAGTAGTTCCAACTAGGTGATTGGGTACTCCTTCACAATTCAAGATTCAAAATTTCAAAGGAAAATTCCATACACACTAGATGGGACCATATGAGGTGGTCAAAGTGTTCAAAAATGGAGTCGTAGAAATCAAAATGATTGATGGATGGAATTATGTGCTCCTGGTAAATGGGCATAGATTGAAGTTATATTTTTAGCCCCTTAGTAGAGGAGACTTTATGCAACAAGTCCAACATCCATTTGAAAAGGAGTTGGTAGTTGATAATACTGACCTGTTGAAGAATTGATTCCTTCTTGTCCTTATTGAAAAAATAATCAAAGAAAAAGAGAAAGAAAGAAATGACAAAAATAAAAAGTATAAAAGGAAAAAAATTCCCTGCAATTGAGAAAAGCAGTTGACTGACATGATTGCAGAAGGATCAACCTGAAAACCAACATGCTGGTAGGAAGATCAAAATTCTAATAAAAATGGAATGATTAATTGATTTTTAGATATGTTGGCTACCAACAAGAAGAAGAAGGTTCACGAAACCGAGCACTTACCCAAGTTTGGGGTAACTAGCATGGACATTTTTATCCAAGTAAATGCTTACTTCACACTGTAGTTATTTTTTCTGCACCAGCGCAGGCAGATTTCAAGGTAAAAATATTGAAATTCTTCTATTTCCCATTTCAAAATTTCCCACTAAATTTATTTTCTAAATTCCCCATGAATTACCTTCCTTTTTTTCCAAGAAACTACCCTTGATTTCGTAGAATCCCTCTTTCCCCTTGATTTTTCTCCCCACATCCTGTTTCTTTTGTCCCTCTTGTTGATATTGTTTATGAAATTCTTGCTGTAATATTCCTTCCCATTCTAATATTTTATCCCTTTCCCACTTCTTTATTCCCTCATAAGTTGATTGTAGAATTTGATGCAGTCATTTAGAAGGCATGTCGAGAAGCACCAAATGATGGTGAATAAATTTTTCTTGAATAATGAGGCAAATTAAAAAAAAAAAAAAAAACCAGCTACAAAAGTATGTCCTATTAGATTTTTGTTTGGTAAAATTCTCTGGTGAAAAAGTATCTACTGCAAGCACAACACAATGCAAGCACAATAGTGCAAGCAGGTCTGTTGCAGAAATATAGTTGAATATGAAAGCAATCTACACAGTCCTGAAATGGTTTATCAAATATTTATGGGCCTCTATTTTTCTGCATGTGTTGATATGCTATCTCATTCCATGTTTAATTGATGCTTTGTTTCATTAATTAGTAATCTAGGAACAAATCTTTATAGTGAAAGATGTGTAAGGTTGAAATCTAATTTTTTTTTAATAAATACTGAAATATGTCTAATTGAATTATGATGTTGACTGTGGAGGGATACCACTGTGTGAGAACTTGCACTTGCCATCCTTGCAATCATTGTGCATTACCTGACCATCATTAACCTACCCATAATTCAATCATTCTAGTCATTGCATCACTACCACCTATACCTCCACTACATCCAATCATCATGATTCACCTATAATGAGCTAACATGAATCTACACACGATGTGGAGAGGATTGTTCCATCATAGCTGGGTGAGTGGGTCTAAAAAGACAGAGGGTGAGGAGCTTCCGGCATTAAATTATTGGTGAATGTTGGAGTTCAAAATGGCATGTGTGAGGAGTGAACCACTATCGCTATAGGAGATTGAACAAACTGCCGAGTACAGGAACAATCTTGTAATGTTGCAAGAATCAGGGTTCCTTCCATTCCTCCAAAAATTTGACGGGCTCGACATGGTTGTAGCGCTAGAGTTTGCAAGGACATTCAAAGAAGGCCATATCAAGGTCAGGTCCTTAAAGTTTAAAATTACTGAAGATTTCATTTCACAAGCCACATGCCTACCACTTACAGGGGAGCACTAGCTTAAAAAGAAGCATTTGGCAAAGAAGCATTGGCACTGATTCGTGGTTGATAAGAAGATTAAGGTCAAATGGAAAAATGGACTTCCACAGACCACCATGGTCAGGAAATGGTGAGATTTATTGTTTATATTATAGAAGTTTGTCATAGGTGAAGGACAATATACCCTGGCATTTGTATACCACCTTTGATTGTTGTCACATTTTGAGATAGGGAAATTGATTAATTTCCCTCACTTCTTGCTCAGGAGCCTTGAAAAGATGGCAAAAAATGTGCAGAGTGGAAGTGCAAGCCAGGTTGCAAACAAACTCTACCATCATGAACTCATTACAATGTTGGTCAAGAAGAAGTTAGAAAAAGGGAATAAAGTGGGAGGCACTTCTGAAAGAATTCCGAGAGAGGGGTGAAGAAGAGCTTGCTATCACAAGTGCAAGTAAGAAGAGAAAGGCAAAGAAATTGTCTCATGCCAAGTGGTGAAGTAAAGGCTCACCAGTGTAAGTAGAGAAGAGGGTCATTGAAAACACTCCACCCGCAACAAAGAAAAGGAAAATTAGGACCTCCGCAAGGAGGAAAGTTGTCGTCCAAGGAACGAACCAGTCGGGTTATCCAATTGTAATTGACGATTCACCCCAAGTCTCCCCCATAGTTCATCTCTTGGTGCTCGCAGATGTAGTAGCACACACTGTGGAGGATGAGGAGAATGCAGAAGAAAACATTCTTTTGTCAACGTTTTTCACCAGGCTAAGGAGCAGAAAAACAATGTCAACACCGAACACCAATGAAGTCCAAGCAAAGGTGGACGAAGAGGAACTGTATGAAGAGCCTCCTGACAATTTCAGTGAGCCGTATGTGGAGACCCTCAATTATTTTGAGGAGCATGGAACTGAAGACCTTGTGGTTTTTTAAGGTTAGGGCACTGAAGACCCTGCAGTTTTTGAAGGTCGGGGCATTGAAGACCCTGCGGTTTTTGTAGATCAGGGAATTGAAGACCCTGCAGTTTCTATAGATGAAGGAATTAAAGACCCTGCAGTTTTAGAAGGGCAAGGTATTGAAGACATTTTGGTGTTCGAAGGACAGGGTACTGAAGTCCCAACAGTGGTAGAAGAATGGGGAATCAAAACCCCTTTTGATTTGGAAGGATAGGGTGTCAAATCCCCTGAGAAACCTAGTGAAAAAGGTGTTAAGAGCCCAGAGGAATTAGCTACACAGGGTACTGAAACCCCTAGCATAGAGATTGGCAAGGGCATCCATACCGTCAGTGACAACAAAACACCGAGCATAGAAACCCTTAACAATGTCATAAGGTAGACTTTTGACAGCCTCGACCTTGATGATGAGTTCGTGGCAGAAAAGGCATTCACACCCAAAGAACTTAGCACAACACCATCCACTCTCTTCCTCAATAATGGGATAGTGGACCTGGAGCAACAAGTCCATGACCTAGAATCTTTGAACTAGGTCATGAAAGAGAAGAGTTGGCAGAAACAGAGTGAGGTGAAGTTACTGGCAGAATTAAAGAGGTGGAAGCAACAGGTAAAGGTATGGAAATATTGGGCTTCCAGATGCTATAGATGGATGAAGAAGGTGACTAAGAAACTGCAAAAAGCCTAACACAAGAAGCCAAAGATAGTAAAGACAGGAATAAACATTGAAGTGAAAAACTGAGGAGCTGGCCATTCATTTTTGAAGTTTTTGTTGCAGAGGTAAAATGTTGTGTGAGGACACACAACAAATTAGGGATGGGAGGATGTTGATATCCTAAATTTCTCTATTTTCTACCCCATTTCCATCAATATCAACCTCTCTTTTATCTTAATCAAAGACCCTTCTTTCCTGCAATAGTACAAGATGGTTACCCTTTTCCTGCACATGCTCATATTTTATATTAAGATTTATTACAAAACTTTAATAATCTTTTTATATAGATTTTGTGCCTATTTACATATTTCTTGTAACTCATATTGATTTCCTAGAGTAATCATGGAACTTAGTGTTAATAATGAATGAATTGACTAGTGCAAGTAGATTCCTGCACTGCCACTATCCGAGATTTCCAAAAATTTATCTTCCACAAGGACAGATCTCTATCTTTGACACTAAGTCTAACTGTTGATGAACTGAAGTAGGATAATAGGTAGAGCACATTTAGGGATTTTTCTCCAATGTTAGGTTACGACCAAGAAAAATTATAAGCACTAGACAAAGTTGTAATTTCGGTTTTCTAAGTCTGTTATTCCGAGAGGACAGAACAAGAAATATCTATAATTAGTGTAAATGACCTAGAGCCAAAATCATATATATGATGTATATCATACATAGGAAGCTAGCGAACCATCAAATATCATTTTGGTTTATGTAATCTGGTTATCGCCTCGCTCTGGGGCTGGACTGCTCTATAATGTAATTTTCCAAATCGAGTAATACAAGGAACCATTATGATTTGCATGTGCAATGTTTAAATTCATCTTTGATGTATCTTTGAAGTGCTAATCTATTTCATTCCTTAGAAGGGGAACAATTTGGTTGGCTAGGGCCCAGCCAACCCAACTCATTTACCCCTCTCACTTTTTTTATTCAGAAAGACGGTGTGGTTATTTCTTTTGCAGCTGTGTGATGTAATAGCTTAATCACTAATCTTTAAGTTCTGAATTAAAGTATCTTCTATAGCCTATGTGTGAAATGGGTTCATGGTTTGAAGAATATTTTTGTTTATTTTTCTTGTGAAATATCTTTCTCACGTTGCCTTTACTCTTGTTCTCTTTTTTAATTCATTTTCAAATGGATTGTGCAAGGAACTCCTTCCTGCAATAGTGGAAGTTGTTACCTACACCTTGGTTTAGTCATTCGTTGCAACAAACACTTAATCACTTACCTCCTTTTTACTTTTAGTTATTTTTGGAAGCGAAAGAATCATTAATTGAGTAACTATTTTTCATATTAAAAGTTCATCTCTAAAATATTTAGAAGCAGTTTTATCAAATTACCACATTATACTTGCAAATAATATCATCATTGTGGGTAAAGTATCAACGTTGATTAACACATGCAAATTACTTAAGCTATTGTATGATTATTTTAAAGTTCTTTTATTTCATGAAGTTTATTTCCTCTACAAAGTTTAATGAGTTGAAGTATTTCCTTTTTCACAAATAGTTTGCTTCAGAATTTCATTTACAGTAGCAATTCTTTTCCAGCACATCTTTCAACTTTCAAAAGTAATTTGGGAACTTAGTAAAGGGAACTCTATTTTGGTGCAAGAGCAAGTCTCTTGACACAGAAACAGAGTGTTGTAAGCCCTGAAGCTTAGAGCACCTTCACTTAGACATAAGTCTTCAGTAAGTAAGGTCAAATATATTCTTACATAGGAATACTGTACCTGTGTTGAAAAGTGTGCAAAAACAAATGTAAATTTAGAAATTGCTAAAAAGAGAACTGCTAAAAATAGCACTTCTAAAAATAGCATTTTGGCCACCTTGGGTGAGAGGTGAAACTGCTAAAAATAACATCTTCTAAAAATAGCATTCCTAGGTCCCTTCCTATTTTTAGCAGTCCCTGGTCTAACTATAGGAAGTAAAAACGAATTTGGTCTTAACAACAGTTTAAAATATTAATTAATTAATCTCGATGAGTTAATTAGTTATGGAAAATTAAACTTGAAGTATTTGTGAGATCATGCAATTATTTTCTCTCTTGATTTAGGAATTTAACCCTTGATTAAAGGAGATATTGTTCAGTTCTATATTGAGAGGATCAATTGACTTAGTTTAACTTAGTCAAGTTAGTTAGATTAATTTAACAAGCTGTTAAATTAATGAGATATAGTTTGTTGATCCTTGCATGCATGTGACGACTATCATTTTCAGATAACTGAGTATTCTCTCATGAATAACTGATGCATGTCAGTTCAGACAGAGACCCAGTTGAGATCAGAGAAGGGATAATGTACTATAAGTTGGATGAATATTTTTCCTATAAAGGAAGCTCATCCATGATGAGGATTTCTCTCCTTCAATTTTGTGCAGTGAGATCAGAGGGGTGAGTGTGTGAAGAGGCCAATTCACATAGGTGGCAACACTGGACCCCAAGGAAACTACACAAGGAAATAGGAGGCTTGGATGGTAGAGGAGAAGGTTTGTGAGAAGCCTTTGACCATCTATGAGTAGCAGAGGGATTGTACTAAGAGCTGGATAGCTTCCGAGCTAAGGCTTTGTGTAATGCAGACTATATTTCCACTTGTATGATAATACAAAGATGGGGTTTTAGGTAGGTGCTTTCCTCGGGTAAATTATTCTGTGTTATGTGCGATTGATTCCTTATTATTAGTTATATGTGTTCTTATTGATGTTTCTCATGGTTGATTAAGCTTCCGCTAAATTGTTTGTAGAAGTAAATCAAGTGTTTTGCTTTAGTACATTGCACTACCAGGTGATCTACAGGTAGGAAATTTCTACATGGTATCAGAGCTAGCTGATTTGTAGAAAACGTTCTACATGGTATCAGAGCTAGCTGATTTGTAGAAAATGTTCTAGATGGTATCAGAGCTAGCTGATTTGTAGAAAAATTCTATAAAATTGTACAACCTGCACTAGTGCAAGCAGATTGCAACAATGCAAGGACAGGTTGTTTGTGTGGGAGGAAGATGCGAAGGAAGACAAGATTCTGCAAGGGCCCACTTGTCAAGCTACTTACCATCCATATGAAGATGAACATCACATTTCATTCAAGCATTTAATATTGTTTCCGTCGTGTGGGATTTCTTTACTTGATTTACTTGAAAATTGTCTTTTGCATTCCAACAGTAGAGTTGCCTTGGTGTTAACTTCCTTTTCAATTTTTTTCTATCTAATTCTGTAAAGCATTTCCTTTAAGAAGTAGGATTAGAATTATGAAAAGTTTACACCATTTCTGCTTCGTCTATAATTTTACAAAACCCCCAAGTTGATAATTAACTGTTGAGGAGTTTGCTCAAGTGAAATTCCTGTACCCAAGAAATACCTCCCATCTTGACCTATATGACCGCAACCTTGACAGTAAATTGTGCTGCCGCTTGCTTTGCTTCTTCAACCAATTGCTCGGTCACTGGTCCTGAACTATTGGCCTGAAGCTTCCTCTAAGTTACTTGCAGATTCACAAGCTTTCCTTCAATAGAGGCCGTGACCATATAAGCCTCATCCAACCAGGGCTTCATTTGCACCTTCAACACTGCCTCCTTGTGTTGCACTACATCTACCAGTTCTTTCAATTACTTGGCCTCCTGTAGCTTTGCTAGTCTCTACGTGAGAGTGAGGGTTCATGTCGTACCTTTTACTTCATCATAGCACTGCTATAGTTCTCGTGCTTCTGTGACCAACCATTGTACATTAGGTTCCTGCTACAAGCTTTTCAGGACCTCGAACGGCTGTTCAAAAAGTTTTGCGTAGTCCACTACTGCACTGTCTACCATTGATATCGCCTCTGTGACATCGATTACATGTTGCTCCTTTACTTCTGGCGGAGTTGAAGGCTGAGCCTTCAACTGTAGATCTGCAATCTGTAGGTTCAACACCAGCTAAACCCTAGCCATCTTTGTGCAAGTGTCACACACCTTTGTAACAAGCTTGTAGACACACACCTCGTCTTGTTATTCCTTAGGAATTGCCAACTTTAGGATCGTTTGGCATGCCTCCTCCATAGCCTGAATTATACGCTTGTTTTGGCTGGTTATTAATCCTCTACCTGCTAATCACCTATAACATGCGGTGTTCATAGGCCCTCAGCTCCGCGATCACTCCATCCTACAATAGGTGGAGCACCTCACTAAGGAGTGCTACCAAGTTCAACCCCACTCTCATTAGGGCAGTGATAGCAGGCCTGTCAGCTTCATTCTCTATGGTCAGTGCTCCATCTGGTAGCACTATTGCACCAGCAACCTTCGCACACAACATCTTGGAAGCTTTTGAAGTGCCGATAGCGAGGTTGCTGGACACCATGCCAACCTGTGATGTGCGGGTCTACAAATCCTACATGCTTGTCTGGATAGCCCCCAATAGTAGTGGTTGCTGCTGCTCAAACTATTGTAGTGCCTCTGTGGTGACATCTCGCACCATGTCTCCAACGTCATGTAGATCACCCTCTATGATGGTGATTGAATCCAATGACATATTAGTGGCCTTGGATTTCTTACTCAGCCCTGCTTTCTCTTGTTCCCTTGGATGCTTGATGCGGGCCGATGTCTCCTGTGGTTCCACGTCGTGCTGCTCTGTTTTCTCATTCGTTTCCTCCTCTGTTTTGGATGAAGGCGACCTCGTGCCTTTGTTAGAGCCATGCTCTGTTTCACCTATCTTCTTTTTCATCTATTGGGAAACATCGCACTCTACCTGGACCTTGTCAGCAACCTCCTTCTGCCTATCTTAAGCTAGCTATACCATCTTGAGCTTGGCCTCCTCATTTTTGCGTTGTGCATCAGACTTGCTCACCCCCACTGCCAAGTCTGAGGTAGTGCGCCACTCTTCCAACCAACGATCAAGTAATGCATAAATTGCATCATCCGTTGCCAAGTAAGGCAAGTCAGACCATGCCTGCATAGGGTCCTTCCACACCCTCATTGACACATGGTGAAAATATTCCTTGAACTCTGCGTACCTGTGAAGGTTGGATAACATAGTAGGCGACAAACTTTGTTTACGATTGATACCCATGCAGATGTTCATGTCCATCAAGATCTAGAAGATCTTGATATCCTTGATGTGTTGCACATCCTTGGTTGCCCATAGTGAAGCGTACTTCGCTACTTCTGACAGGTCCACTGCAATCGAGGGGAATTGACTGTCTTCTAGTAACTCCCATGCTACCAGCATAATAGACAGCAAAATCCATACATAGTCGAAGGTCTTTCTGATCTCCCTTGCCTCACGGTAGTTTGCAAGGAACTCACCACAGAGATAGTGCGCCCAATTGAACTAGACTCCTTCGGCGAATTGGGCTGCAAGAGCAATGACTGGTGCCGGTACTTCATCTGCATGACACTTCCTCATAACCTTCCTTGCATAGCCACCTTGATTGTAGGGTCACTAATATTTTATATGGCATAGCCCTGCGGCTTCTTTATGAGCTTGAATTTCTCCTTCATGGCCTCCATGAGGGCCTCCTCGCCACCTTTTTTTCCAAACATCATGGCCAGATTTTCTCCTGTGTAGGGCAGCCGTGTGATCCTATGGATCAATCTGTGAGTGATGGGTATTGGCTCCTCCAGCCACAAAAACCCATCGTGCACCAAGAATAGAAGCTACTTGATGACCAATACTGTAATGGGGGTGCAATTATACTACGACAACCATAGCAGGTTGAGCAGACCTGCCTTGTATATTCTCTTGAGCCACTGCCACGGTTCTAATGTAGTCATCCTGGTGGTTGTGTCAATACTGTGGCGCATTAGCTACTCTATTGCTAAGTGCAGGAACTTTGCATGTTCAGCTAAGTCTTATCTTCCAATTTTAAGAGAGGAACCCGCCCCAAGCACGGTCCTTCAAAGATAACCTCGTCCAGCAGCAGAGGGATTTGGAAGGGGACCTTGCTCTCGTTAATATCCTTTGGCACCTTGGTCTTGTCCATGCGTGGAAGGATGTACTTGGGCAATTTAGTGATATGTTCGGCAGCCCACACTTCAGCTTCCTCCACGTTTACCCCCAAGTCCTCATCATCCATCTGGATGTACTCAATTTCTTCCTCCTTCAGCTCTAGGTTAATGTCTTTTCCAGTATCCTATGCGGTGGGCTTGTCCTTTGGTGGGTTTCTTCTCGGTGATGTGCGCACCAGTATTGCAGCTTGCTTGCCCTCTTTATCCTTCACACTCTCCTTGGTTGGGGTTGGCTTCAGTCTAGGTGTCTGCAGTGATTAGGGAACTTCGACTAAAACCTCTGCAACTTCTAGAGCAGCACCCTCTTCCTCCCTAACAACCTTCGGCATAACCCCTTTGGCTATCACTTCTTTAGTTTCCATAAATTTTGTAGGTGTCGACATGATGCTATGCAACATTCCTTATATTTCCTTTGGTAATTGCTCAAACGTTGAACTCACTATTAGAGCTTCAAAGAATCCTTGGTTCATGTGCACCTGAGAGCTCAATAGATCAATTCTCAAAATTCCAAGTGTTTTTCGTTGGGCAGCCACCTATAATTTATAGGGCATTTTGAATTCAAATCCGACCATTCCCCCAACATTCAGTTCATTAATGCCAGATTGGCGGCAGATTTCCAAGGATCCTACCCATAAATTTCATCTGAAATGTCAGGTGCCTACTCCATTTGGCCGCATTTCTACCGTCAAATCATGAACAATGACTTTAATAGTCACTTTCTGGTAGACCTACATGATTTCTCCCTGGGTAGTGCAACTCCATTTGTGTTGTCATGAACCCTGTGACATTTCCTCGCTCTGTGCAATCCTCTAATTGTGGAGCCCCCCAACCTGGGCAGTGTAGTTTATAGTCTCGTGCCTCCTTTTAGCTTCCTGGAGTGCTAAGACTATGCTACCCTCATATAGCCACTTGGCCAATCATCAGTCTATGGCTTCAATCAGCAGCCATGCACCTTTCCTAGGAAGGGATCTCCATTCAATTTAACCAACTAAACTGCTCCACCATTGGTAATCTCCTTAATGACATAGGACACTAACCAGTGCATTCTGAATTTCCCTGGAAATTTATGAAGCTTGTTGTCATATAACAAAACTAGGTCATCTACCTTAAAGGTTCATAGCTTAATGTGCCCATCATGCCATGCTTTTTCATGTTGCTTTTGAACCTATTAGTGAAATGCATCTAGAAAAATATCTTCCTCAAGCTTAGCCAGCTACACGAGCCTCTCTTCCAGGACTCTGCGATCCATCATACCTGTTAGGGCCACTATGCATAGACTAGGCACAATGTATTCCATCAACATCACTGCCTCAACGCCATATACAAGCCTAAAGGGTGTCTGTCTAGTCAACTTTTTGCATGTCGTTTGATAGGCTCATAGAACAACAGGTATGCATACATCCCAATTACTTCAATGAGCACTGAAAACCTTGGTTAGCGTGTTCTCAAACACCTTATTGAATGCTTCCACCATCCCATTAGCCTATGGGTGATAAAGCATGCTTTTCTAGTGATATACTTGAAATTTCTCTGTAAGCGCACTAATCGTTTCGTTCAGAAATTGCGTACCACTCAAATAACGTCAGTACATACTCAAAGAGGAACTTCATTTTAGTCACACCTATGCAGTCCTTCGTAGGCTGTGCCTGCGCCCATAGATTCAAATACTCAATCACGGTGATAATGTATCGTGCCCCCGTCTTCTTCCCTTGGGGTTGAATGGGCCCAACAAAATCTATCACCCTTTTCTCTAAGGCTTGTAGTGTCATCTGTGGATTCAGAGACAGCTCATCCCTTCGCGATGGCCTGCCAGTCCATTGACACACATCACATGCCTTGCAGTAAGCTTTTGAATCCTGATGGAGGGTTGGTCACCATAACCTTGCATGTAGAACTTTCTGCGCAGTTTCTCTTCTTGCATAATTCCCTCCTGCGGTGCTTCCATGAGCATTCATGAGGATACTTCTCCTTTCAAACTTTGGCACATATCATCGTAATACTTCAACAGACCCCATTTTGTACAGATGTCCGACAATGACATAAAAGTTTGCTACCACTAGTTCCTTCTTCTACTGGAAGGTGTAGCCTTCCAGGATAGTTATTGTTGATAGGAAGTGTATGATGTCTTCAAAATGACCATCTGCGATGTGTACTGCAAATATCTATGCATCAGGCAATCCCTCCTCCAAATTAGTGGGCTCTTCCCCTGTTTCGATGCACGACAGATGGTCTAGTCCCACATTTAGTCATCTAGGCTTCACAATGACCTCAAAATCATACTCCTTGACTAATAAAAACCACTTATAGATTCTCCCCCCCAACACAAGCTTATTGACCAAGTATTTCAATGTGGAATGATCCAAATACATCTTAAAATGTCTACCGAGCAAATAATGTCTAAACTTCTAGAGTGTCTATACCATGGCTAACCCTTCGTGCTCGGGGGTGGAATAGTTCTTCCTAGGCTTCGATAATCTTCTACTTGCGAATGCTATAGGATGTTCCAATTCTCCTCCATGAGCCTGTGTTAGTACTGCTCCCAGTGCTATACATGATGGGTCTATATGTACATAAAACTCCTTCCAATTGGGGAAGACTAAAATCGGCCCGGTGACCATTGTTTCTTTCAATACATCCAAGTGTTTCTTACAATCCTCGTTCCAATAGAACTTGACATCCTTTTTCAAAAACTTCTCCATAGGCATGATGATCTGGGCATAGCCCTTGATAAACTTCCTGTAATACCCAGTATGTCCTAAGGTTGCGCACAACTATTTCACACTCCTCAATGCCTCCAAGTTAGGTATCGCTATGATCTTCATGAGATCTACCATAAGTCTCTATATACAAACCACATGACCCAACAGGGTCCCAAAAGGAACACAAAACATGCACTTCTTCAGGTTGAGTGCAATCTGGTATGCTCGACAAGTATCTAGCATCATGTGCAAAATTTCCACATAGCGTTTAACCAACCCAAACACAGTCTAGTCATCAAAGTACACCTCCAGAAACTTATGAATAAATTCCTTGAACGTAGCAATGAAGACGCGTTAAAAAATTGTAGGCGCATTCTTCAATCCAAATGTCATTACAGTGTATTGAAAATGTTCCCATTCAATTGCAAAGGTCGTCTTGCTTCTATCCTTTGGCGCGATTTTGAGCTGATGGTACCCAGAGAACCCATCAATGAAGGAGTACGCTTCCTAACCACCTACATTATCCAATACCTCATCGATGAACGAAGTCAAAAAAGGATCGTGTATGCAAGTGTCATTCAAATTCCTAAGATCTACGCATATCCTTATTCCATCCTTCTGCTTCTTTTCCTATACCACCATTGGGCTCACCCAATTAGACTCTTCTACAGGCTCAATGATGCCTGCCACGAGCTTCTTGTCTATCTCTAAGCGAACCTTCTCCTTATACCTTGGATTGAGATGGTAAAGTCTTTGCTGAAACAACTTTTCATTAAGTTTTAACGTGATCGTCATAATTCCCAAGTCTCCTATTATCCCCTTTAGCTCCGTAAACATGGTAGGGAACAAATCTTGGTATTCACGGAGTAATGCGGCAACCTTATCTACAATTGCGACATCCCAGTTATCTCCAATCATCATGAATTTGGGCTCTGACTCTGTACCAATATTTACTTATTTCATTTTCAGTGGTGCGATTATATCAGGATTCTTAATCTATGGACCCTCAACCTCATGGTGACCCTCTATTTCAGGGATATTAATCTTTCACAGATCACCGTCTTCTTCTTCAACAGTAACATTATAGCATTCTAGCACATTGCTCAGCTGAGTAGTCCAATCGGGTTGAATCAGATCCATAGGATCCTATGATATCATAAATATTTCTACTTTAGCTTATTGTAGCGCTTCGTTAATACAGTCGAACCTGTCTTCGAGCTGAACACCATTATAAATCCTTCGCGTAGAATATCTCATTCACCTGTACCATGGTGGAGCTTTGTCTCCAAGTACCAGTTCATCAAGATGGCATCAAAGATATGATAGAACAAGTGCACCCATTCACGTTGGGGCTTCACTCCATTAGTCTTAGTCCATTTTGCCAAGTGTGCACGTGTATCATCCTTCCCGTCATACTTGTCTTTCATTCATACCTTTGTCTTCCCAAAGTTTTTTTTCATCATCCTCCTACACTC